>CAKNYM010052962.1:238116-334604 GCA_932195095.1 Andricus curvator | reverse complement strand
ACAGACTACAGACTACAGACTACAGACTACAGACTACAGACTACAGAATACAGACTACAGACTACCGACTACAGACTACAGAATACAAAATACAGACTGCAGACTACAGGAAACAGACTACAGACAACAGACTACAGAAAACAGGCATACAGACGGACAGACCGACACCTTCGTAGAAATGTTTTTTTTTTTGTCTCAGGGAGTCACAAAACGTGGATATTTGATGAAAACCGACTAATAAGTCATATTTTACATAAACCCAATAACTTCTCATTAGGATGAGAATGTAATAATATAAAATCATATATTTTAGAAAAAAAAAACATTCTCGATCAAGTTAGAATTTTTTGAAATATCAGCCAAAATTAGGAATTTTTGTGTTTGGTTAATTTGTTTGAACTTGAAAATTTTTTTCAACTTAGTTCTTGGGCCACTTGAAAATAGGCAAAAAATGCAAAGCTAGCATCATTAAATATTGTAAGGTTTCTGCAAATGAAAGGAAAAAATACATGTGAAAGACACATACAAAATTGGCAATAATTATTGCACATAGTCCAAAAATCGTAAAAAAAAAGCGTTTCGTAATATATGGATGACCCCTTTTAAAGAAAATGATAATTTGAATTTATATGAAAAATAAATGAAAATTCCAGGCAGAGATATAAATTTGGCGTGGTCAAATGCAGTGAAAGAAATTGGAATCGATCGGTTTTGTTTTCTGCCTGCGTCTCTCTAAACGAAATTTATTCTACTGACCGCAGATTTTGCTTATTCTGCTTGCGTGTTTGAAGTCACATCACAGCTTGTGTATTACGATTCATTCAAATATACATATGTGCCTTTCACATAACATAAAAATTTCATCTGCTCTCAGCATAAATTTTATTTATACAATAAAAAAGCTGTATTGTCACGTAAAAAATTGTCCAAAATCAAATAACGTTTGACGTTTCGGGGGGGGGGGGGGAGCTTACTGTTTCTTATGAATTGACAAATAAGTTCAACTTTGAATCAAAACGTCAAATTTTCAACTAAAAATGTGAGTTTTCGCCACAAGAGAATATTTTTTACCCAAAAATACGAATTTTCAATCAATAAATTAATATTTGAACTTTTAACAAAAAGTTGAATTTTCTGTTAACAAATGAATTTTAACAACAAAAAAGCGAATTTCCAACTAAAAGTATGCATCTTCAGTCAAAAAAATGATCTTTGAAGAAAGTAGTTTAACTGTCAACCAAGAAGTTGAATTTTCAATATAAAAATATGAATTTTCAATAGAAAAAATATGAATTTTCAACAAAAGTGTAATAGTTTATATTTAAAAAAAATTAATAAAAAATAAAGCATAGTTGGATTCAACCAACAAAAATGAATTTTCATCAAAATACTTAAATCCTTAACTAAAGCAGCCTAATTTTAACCAACCCGTGGTATTTTTAATCATAAAAAAATAATTTTCTTCTACAAGAGGCGGATTTTCAACAAAATAGATAAACGAAATTAATCAAGTTTATTACTTAAAGATCTATAAAGAATCCCATAAATCTTGTGAAATTCTTTTAAACTTCTCGAAATCTTTGGAACCCCTACAAAATTCTTTGAGGTCCCTTGAAATGTTTGTAATCTCTTCAAATTCTTTGGAACCTTTTAACAGAAATTAGAATATTTAATATCATTTGAACGTTTTTCAATTGAGAAATCCCTTGAAATAAAATTGTTTTCCCTAAAATTCTCTCGAAATTCCTTGAGGTCCTTTAGTATAAATTAAATCAATCTTATTCATTAAAGTTCTGTAAAAAATCATTGAAATCGCTAGAAATCTTTAAAATCATTGGGTATTGAAATTTCATTTTATTTCGTTTACTTTCCAGAGTTGACTAGAAATCCCTTAAACTCGACCTTAAAATCTTTGGATATACTAAAAAATTATTTAAAATACCTTGAAGTTTCTGAATTCTCTTGAAATTATTTAAAATGTCTTGAAAACATTGGAAATGCCATTAATTTCTCTGACATTCCTTGAAATTTTGGAAATCTCTTTAAATTCTTTGGAACCTGGTAAAATATCGAAATATCTTGAAAATCCCGTAAATCCTTTGAAATAATGGGATGTCCTATTAAATCTCTTAAATCTTGAGAAAGTCATCAAATTCCTTTAAATCTTTGGAAATGCTAGAAAATTCTTTGACATTCTTTAAATCTCTCAAAATTTTTTGGAGTTTGTTAAAATAGCTTAATATCTTTAAAATCATGTAAATCTTTTGAAATAATTGGATGACGAATACAATCCTTTAAATCTAATGAAAATTTTTGAAATTCCTTGAAATGTTTTGAAATTCTACAACATTTTTTTACATTCCTCGACATTTTCTATATCTCCTTAAATTCTTTGGAATCTGTTAAAATAGCCGAATATCTTTAAAATCTTCTGAAATGACTAGAGGTTCTATAAAATATGTACCTTCAATCTAGCGAAATTCTTTAAAATCGCTTGAAGTCTTTGGCAATTATGCAAAATTCTTTGACATTCCTCAAAATTTTTGAAATCTCGTGAAATTCTTTGGAATCTGTTAAAATAGTTTAATATTTTCAAAATCCCGTAAATCCTCTGAAATAATTGAAAGTCGTGAAAAATCCCTTGAATCTTGTGAAATCCTTTAAAATCCTTTGAGATATTTGGCAATTTTGAAATCGCTTGAACCCTTTGGCAATTATACAAAAATTCTTTGACATTCCTATACTGAATTTCCTATGAAATTTTCTCGCAGGGATGTAGCGGCCATAACAGTGAGTTTGAACACTTTGAATAGTTTTCAAATTCTGGAAAAACAATTAAACTCAAAAAAATTAAAAATATAAATAAATGTAATGCCTTATTCGATTATTTAAAAAAAATATCTAAAAAATTTAACTATTTTATTGTTTCAGCTCCACCTGGAAAGCTCATTAAACTGGACTTTCGGGATTATTTCGAAATAGAGAAGTCTGAAGATTGCAAACACGACAGCCTGGAAGTACGTGACGGTGAGCATGGTTTTGCAACACTTCTTGGAAAATTTTGCGGAAATAAATTTCCTGAAGAAATTACTTCAAAAACGAGGTTTCTCTGGCTCAGTTTTGTTAGCGATGATTCAATTGAATATCGTGGATTCAAGGCAATTTGGTGGACCATTGATCGTCCAAGTGGTAAGTTTAATATAAATAGAATAATTATTATGTAGTAAAAAATAACTTAATTTGTTGCGATTTCTTGCTAGATTTTTATTTTATTTCAACTTCTAAACAATTATCCTGAAATTTTTCAAATCATTTTTGTGTATAATAATAACAACATAGTAAATTCCAAATTATCAAATTTTTATCCAGTAGTGAATCAATTTGTTCAAGGTGACCGAAATTCAGGGAAAACCTGAAAATCCGGGCTAATTTAGGGAATTTTATTTGTCAAGGAAAGTCCGGGAAAAGTCAGGGATTTTGAAAAAAACTCTTGCAAAAGTCAGGGAATTTCTACAAGAGGCACTTTAAATAACTGTCAAGGATAAGAAATTGAAATTTTTTAAATTTTAAGTTAAAATTGTTTTATTCCGTTTATAAAAGATTCTATGATGAAAATGTTAAAAAATTAAAGTTACGGTCTTTGAATAATAATAGACAGGGAAAAAAATATTTAAGAAAATGTTAGGGAATTTTTAAAATGAAGTTTGCGTTCACCTTCATATAATATTTTTGTTAGTAGTTTATTTGCCTTGAATTTTTTTTTGTCAGTTGTTTTCTTCTGGCGATTATATTTTAAGATACAAATTTTATTATTTGGTTGCGAATTCAATAATTTTTGTCAAACGTCATCTTCTCTGGTTAAAAAATAATTTGTTGGTTGAAGATTCGCCATTTAGTTGAAAACTCATTTCTTTGATTGAAAATTCATTCATTTTTTGGTTCAAAATCAATATCTGTAACGAAAAATTTAACTAATCCGGCTGAAGATGTATCAGTTTAGTTAACAATTCATCTCGTTCGATAAAATTTTAACAAAGTTGTGGAAATTTCTTCCTTTTTTTTGTTGAAAGTGCAATTGTTTGGTTGGAAAGTAGGTTTTTTGTCAAAAATTCATATTTACGGGTCGAAAATTCATCTGTTTTACAGAAAATTCGTCTTTCTTTTGGAAAATTCAGCTTATGAGTTAAAAGTTGAACTACTCTGTGAAATTTTTTTTTTTATTAAAGATTTACAATTTAAGTTAAAAATTAATCTCTTTAGTAGAAAATTGAACTAGTTTTTTGAAAATTCATTTTTTTTTGCCTAGGTTCAACATTGGAAATTCTTGTATTTTGTTAAATATTTAATTATTTTGTTGGAAATTCAACTCCTTGGTGATAAATTCGACTATTTTGTTCGAAATTCGTTGTTATTTTTGTGGTTGATATACCAACTATTATATTTTTCGTTAAGTTCTCATATTTTTGTTAAAAATTCAACGTTTGGGGTTGATAATTCAACTATTTGATTGCGTTAATTATGTTCTTCAAAGTTCAAGTATTTTGGTAAAAAGTCATATTTTTTAGTTGAAAATTTAACTGCTTTGTTGGGAATTCGTTCTTTATGACTGGAAATTTATCTTTAATGGTAGAAAAGTCATCTTTTTTCATTGAAATAAAAAAAAATTGAAATTTGTGAGTTTTATTTGAAATTCTTATTTCCGTTGATAAAAAATTCCATGTTATGAACACTGTTAAAAATTTCCGCTCGAAACCGAAAAATTGAAGAAAAAAAAACGTAAATCATTTCTCAGGACATTCATGGAATTCACGTAATCAATTGAATTCTCGAAATTTATGGAATTCAAGGTATTCATGGAATTCAAGAAATTCACGGAATATCAGGATTTCACTAAATTCATGGAATTTACGGAATTCATGGAATGCAGGAAATTCATTGAATTAACAGAATTAATGGAATTCACGAAATTCAAGGAATTCATCGAATTTACGGAATTCACAGAACTTACGGAATTCAAGGATCTCACGGAATTCATGAAATTCATAGTATTCAAGGAATTCAAAGATTTCATGGAATTAAAGGAAATCGCGAAATTGGCGGAATTAATAGAATTCAAGGAATTCATAGAATTCACGGAATTAATGGAATTCACGGAATTCAAGGATTTCAAGGAATTGAAGGAAAGCACGGAATTCATGGAATTCACGGAATTCAAGGAATTCACGGAATTCGAAGAATTCACGGAATTCAAGGAATTCGAAGAATTCACGGAATTCAAGGAATTCACGGAATTCGAAGAATTCACGGAACTTACGGAAGTCGAGGAATTCATGGAATTCACAAAATTCACAGAATTCGCGGAATTCAAGGATTTCACGGAATTCACGGAATTTATGGAATTCATGAAATTCATAGTATTCAAGGAATTAAAAGATTTCACGGCATTAAAGGAAATCACGGAATTTGCAGAATTCATAGAATTCACTGAATTAATGGAATTCACGGAATCGATGGAATTCAAGGAATTTACCGAATTCACGAAATCTAAGGAATTCACGAAATTCAAGGATTTCAAGGAATTGAATGAAATCACGTAATTCATGGAATTCGTGGAATTCATGAAGTTCACGACATTTAAGGAATTTGCGGAATTCACGAATTCAAGGAATTCACGAAATTCAAGGAATTCACAAATTCAAAGAATTCACGAAATTCAAGGAATTCGTGGTATTCAATAAATGCATGGAATTCAAGGAATTCATGAAATTCAAAAAATTTGTCCGATTCATGGTATTCATTGAATTCACAGAATTCAAGGAATTTACCAAATTTAATGAATTCAGAGAATTCAAAGAATTCATGGATTTCAATGAATTCACAGAATTCAAGGAATTCATGGAACGTGAAAACCGAGAATTCCGTAAATTCAGTGAATTCATGAATTCAGTGAATTCCGCAAATTCTATGAATTCCGCGAATTCCATTAATTTCGTTAATTCAGTGAATTTCGTAAATTGAATGAATTCCTTGAATTCCGTGAATTACTTGGATGGCACGAACTTCTTGAACACGTTGAATTCCATAAATTCCGTGATTTCCCCGAATTCGATCAATTCCGTGAATTCCTTGAATTCCATAAATTCCGTCAATTCCTTGAATTCCATATATTTCGTGAATTCCGTCAATTCCATGAATTCCGCGAATTCAGTTAATTCCGCGAATACCGTGAATACAGTCAATCCCGAGAATTCATTAAATTACATGAATTCCGTGAATTGTATGAATTCCATGAGTTCCATGAATTCCATGAGTTCCATGAATTCCGTGAATTCTATGAATTCTGTGATTTCCATAAATTTAGTGAATTCCGCGAATTCCATAAATTTGGTGAATTCCTTGAATTTCGTGAATTCCATTAATTCCATGAATTCCATTAATTCCGCGAATTCCATGAATTCCATAAATTTTGAGAATTCCTTAAGTTTCATGAATTCCGTGAATTCCATGAATTCAATAAATCCCGTGAATTCCATGAATTCCATCAGTTCCATGAATTCCGTGAATTCTATGAATTCTGTGATTTCCATAAATTTAGTGAATTCCGCGAATTCCATGAATTCCATAAATTTTGTGAATTCCTTAAGTTTCATGAATTCCGTGAATTCCATGAATTCAATAAATCCCGCGAATTCCATGAATTCCGTGAATTCCATAAATTTCATGAATTTTGTGAATTCCATGAATTCTGTGAGTTCCATAAACTTAGTGAATTCCGCGAATTCCGTGAATTCCATAAATTTTGTGAATTCCTTGAATTGCACTAATTCCGCGAATTCCATGCACTCCATAAATTTCGTGAATTCCTTTAGTTTAATGAATTCCGTGAATTCCTTGTGCACACTCAAATTTTCGATTTATAAAGGCTACAATACATGTATGGGCATGCTCGACGGTGCTTCACGATTTACAGCACTTACAATACATGTATTGCAATTTCGCCATTCCAATACCGTGTTTGCAATTTTACCTTACGCTTGTATTGTAGAAGTGTTGGAGAATTCCAAACATTTTTAACAGTGAATTTTTTCGACCACCCTGTTCGTTACAATGGGGGTTTTCTCTTCAGGATTTAGGATTCAGGATGCAGAATTTAGTTTCTATATTATATTCTCATAAGGTATTGATTCTTATATTTTAATCGAAATTCATCGCAAAAGTTTATTCTGCTGCACTTTTATTAATAAGGACTTTATTCTTATTATTTAATGACACGCAATACATCATGGGAAATTTTATGTAGTTTCCAATAGACAGATTGCAGCTTTATTGCATTTTGCTTTAAAAGTTTAATAACTTCGAAACCAAAGAAGTAAAATAAAAAGTAATAGCCCGTAAAATTAAAACATTTTCCAGAGATCAAGTAATGAAATTTTTTTTATCACTATCTAGATTTAAAATCTCTTTTTATGCTCCGTATGTAACTTAAACTAAGAGAAAATTTATTTCAAAAACTTGAAGAAACTGTAGAACTTATTCAATTGTTTATAATAAAATTGTAGTAAAACTTACAAATAGACTAGAGAATATTATTATAACAACTGGAAAAAAGCAAAGTTTTAATTTTTTGGAGGTAATGGCTCATTTTAAGTTGTTCCAAAATAAAAAAAATAAATACGTTTTTTTTTGTCACACAATATTAAAGGATGCCGCCCATTCGCTATATTTTTCCATAAGGATAACATGGCGAATAGGGTGGTCCAATTTTTTTCCTCGAATTTTCATGCATATGGCCCCTATAAGAAAAAAATAAATTTTTGTAAATTTCATTTAGAATCGGCAATATTAGGTGAATCGAGTTGAAACTCAACATTGTCTTTACAATTAGCCATAGAATACGAATAAAATATTACTTTTTGAATATCATCCCCATAAGTCTGTTTTCTAGGTCTGTTCATAGGGACAAAAAGTTGAAAATTTCAGAAAAACCCGCTTTTCTAGCATTATTCAAATATAATAATAATACAAATTGTTTGAACAATTATGTCTCTCAACATTGATGAACATTAACATTAACATTAACCTCACTCTATTTGAAAATTCGAAAAAAAGTATGAATTTTCTGAATAAAACGGGACTTTGTATCTCTATTCTGAGCTCAAATTTCTGGAAACAATAATAAATTGTTTAAGCAATTTATGTGAAAATCTAATTATCAGTATAAAGCAGTTTTTTTATGTATTATAAAAAATTTGCATAAAAAGCCGCAAAAAATCATAATTAGCACCAAAAACTCGCAAGACCCATTTTTTCACTTATGGACTTTCTTTGGAACCCTATGAAATAGACAGCCCACAATCGTTGACCGATTTGGACGTAAAAAATTTGAAAAAAAAACATGCTAAAATTTTTCAGAATGTTGTCAAGCCCGATTTTTTATTCAATTTTTTAATTTTTTATACATAAACGTCAAATAGGAAAAATGGGCATTTTTCTATTTGAGGTTCCCAGTGCTCGTTAATAATAGGAAAATTGTTTTTTTATGAACAAGTTATTTGTTGAAAGTATGTTTTCTATACTTTTCAATAATTCTACGTTTCTTTAAAGTTATTTTGCAAGAAATTTGAATGTAAAGAACATTATTAGGAAAAAAGTTTCTCTTAAGAATACTCTTGGTAATATTATAAACAAATTTTATAAACAAATTCATTATTCAAGCTTTTGGTGACAAAACAATTCTTTTCTTTTGATGTCGGTCTTTTGAATTGGAAACTTCATGATAATTTCGGTAAAATTTATAATAAGTTAATAAATTTTATGATTTTTTCAAACCAAGTAAATAAACAAATGCATCATTCGGGTATTTTTAGAGGGAAAATTTCGTTTTTTTTTGTAACGCAGTTCTTTTAATTGGGAACTTCAAGATAATTTCAGCAAAATTTATAAAAATTGCATGAATTTTATTATTTTTTAAAACAAATTCAATAAATCAATGCATTATTCGGGCATTTATCGACGATACAGTCAGTTTTTTCAATACAAGTCCTTCTAATTTAAAATTCCATGATAATTTGATAAACATTCAGAATAATTTGATAAAGTTTATGATTTTGTAAAACAAATTTAATAAACATAGCATTATTCGGGCATTTTTAAGCATAATTCTTTTTTTTTAATGTCATTCCTTTTATTTGGAAACTTGAAAATAATTCCAACAACATTTATAATAATTTGATAAATTTTATAATTTTTTCAAACAAATTTAATAAAATAATTCATCATTCGGGCATTTTTAGACGTAAAAATGTTGTTTTTCAATGTCAGTCCTTTTAATTGGGAACTCCATGATAATTTCAGGAACATTCATCATTATTTGATAAATTGTATGATTTTGTAAAACAAATTTAAGGAACAAATGCATTATTCGGGCATTTTTGAACGCAACTGTTTTTTTTATGTCAGTCTTTTTATTGGAAACTTTATAATAATTTCAGTAATATTTATTATAAGTTGATTGATTTTATAATTTTTTTAAACAAATTTAATAAACAAATGCATCATTCGAGCATTTTTGGACGTAAAAATGTTTTTTTTTTTCAATGTCAGCCCTTTCATTTGGGAACTCCCATGATAATTTCAGCAACATTTATAATAACTTAATAAATTTTATGATTTTTTTAAACCAATTAAATAAACAAATACATTATTCGCTCATTTATCGACGAAACAATTATTTTTTTCAATGAAAGTCCTTTTAATTTAGAATTCCATGATAATTTGATCAAAATTTAGAATAATTTGATAAATTTTATGATTTTTTAAACAAATTTAATAAACAATTGCATTATTCGGGAATGTTTTGACGGAAAATTTTGTTTAATGTCAGTCCTTTCAATTGAAAACTTTATAATAATTTGAGCAACATTTATAATACGTTGATGAATTTTATATTTTTTGCCAACGAATTTAATAAACAAATGCATGGTTCAGGCATTTTTGGACGTAAAAATTGCTTTTTTCAATATCAGTTCTCTTACTTGGGAACTCCATGATAATTTTAGCAAAATTCATTATAATTTGATACATTTTATAAATTTTTTAAACAAATGCATGATTCGGTATTGTATTAAAATAAATGACGTAAAAAAATGAATTTTCTCGCCGACAAATGCGCGAATGATGAAATTTATCAAATAATTATAAATCTTGCTGAAATTATTATGAAGTTCTCAATTAAAAGTTAAAATGACTGACATAGAAAAAAGCGAATTCTTCCATCAAAAAATACCTAAAAACTGCATTGGTTTTTTGTAGTTGTTTATAATATTAACCAAAATAATCTTAGAAAAATTTTTCCATGATAATATTGTTTCTATCAAAATGTCTTACACTATAACTTTAAACAAACGTGAAATTATTGATTATTATATAAAACACACTTTCAACAAACAAATTGTTTATTAGAAATTCTTTTGCTTATTATGTCATGATAAAAAATCTTATACTAATGCTACTCTATAAAACGTAGGCGATTGCGACAATTTTCCTATTATCAACGAGCACAGGGAATGTCAAATAGAAAAATTGCCATTTTTTTATTTGTTTATTCATGAGAATATTGAAAAACCTAATAAAAATCGGGCTCAAGCACTCTTTGAAAAATTTTATTAGTTTTTTTTTCAAATTTTTTACGTTCAAATCGGTCCAGATTTGTTAGAAAATCGTTTTTTGTTGAAGATCCATAATTTTTGGTCGAAAATTATATCTTTTGTTCAAAATTCGTGTTTTTCTGATTAAAAAATAATTTTTTTAACTAAAGGTTTAACTATTCCAGTTGAAGATTTATTAGTTTAGTAGAAAATTCATGTCTGTGGTTGAAAGTATAACTATTTCGATGAAAATTGATCATTTTTAATTACCAATTCAACTACTTTGGTGAAGATTATACTATTTTGTTGGAAATGTTTTTTTTTTTGTTGAAAATTCAACAATCTTCTAAAAGATTCATCTTTTTGACTTGAAAATGTAGGTATTTGGTAAGAAATGCAACTCTTTTCGGTTGAAGTTTAATCTTTTTTTATTAAAAATTCGACCATTTGTTTGAAAATTCATCTTTGTAGGTTGAAAATTCAACTACTTGGTTAAAAGTTCCATTATTTGGTTGAAAGTTGATGTGTTATATGCAAAATTCGTCTTTATAATAAAAAATTACCCTTCTTGGTTAAAAATTCATCTTTTTAGTTAAAAATTCAACTATTTGGTTGAAAATTCATCTTTTTCCGTTTAAGATTTAATTATTTTGATGAAAATCCTCCTTTTTTGGTTAACATGAACTGTTTTTGATTTAAAATCAATTTTTTTTGTAACATACCAACCATTAAATTTTCTGAAAGAATTCATTCTTTTTAGTTGAAAATTGTTTAAAATTTGAACTACTTTGTTAAAAATTCATTCTTTTGGTTGTAGATTTTTTGTCAAAAAATTCAAGTATTTTCTTAAAAATTAATTTGTTTTGGTTGGAATTTCAATTTTTCTGTTGAACATTCGTCTATTTAGAAAGAAAATTCATCTTTGTTTTAGGAAAGTCACCTTTTTTTTGTTAAAATAAATTAATACAAAAATTTAAGATTTCAATTTGAAATTTGTTTATACCGTTTAAAAAATATTGTATGCTCAAAATATTGCGAGATTATAGTACCGTCCAGGAGTACAGGACACCTGAAAACCTAGCGATTTAAAACATGCTTTCGCAGGATATGTACGGGAAAAATAAGCTAAAATAATTTCCAAAAGAGCTTTGAAAGGCTTACTAATTTCCGCATCAAATGGGCCATATTTAAAGTATTATTGACAAATAAAGACTTGAAAGTTGACTTGAAAAAAAATGACTTGAAAACAAAGAAAATTCTCGCATTTAGTTATAATGGAAATCATCTCTCTTAATAAAAAAAATAATGAAAAAAGGATAAACCTAAATGATCAAAAACCAATTATAAGCTTGTCGGTTCACGTTCGTAAATTATTTTTATCCACAATTTTTCTGAAGATAATATTTCATCAGCGTGGTTTGGGATTCTATAATGAACAAGCAATGGAATCCGTTCAACATGACTTTAAAATCACGTGGGGGAAGTATGAACCTGGAAGAGCGAATTCTAATTATGCTGAACAATTATTTCGGGCTGTTTGTGAATACAACTCTTCTCATATCTAAGTTCTTTTTTCTCATTTAAAATATACAAAAACATTAAAAAACTACAATTAAGTTTTAGTGCTCAAGAATTCATTTTTCAAATTATTGTACAAAATTTTATGATGATATGAAGCTTATTTGAATAAATTCATAAGTTCACAGCTTGATTCGAGTTATTATTATTTTTCACTGCAATATAAAGGCTAATTTATGATGGTCAAATAAAATTCTGTGACATTAAAATTTAAGAAAAGTGATGACAGAGAAACTTTCAATTTATAAAAATTAACCGAAAAAAATGAAAATCAAGCTGCAGTCGTTCCAAAAGAGTCCGAGAAAGAAGGTAAAAACGACATTTCCGTATAGCCACTGTATCATTTAAATTTGAATTAGAAATATATATGCAGTCAATGGACGTGTTTTTTCGCTAAAAGTACTTTATTTAAACAAAATTTTCCCGGTTATCTGGTTTCGTTACCTCGTTAAAAAAAATTGTAAGAATTTTTTAAAAATTGCGTAAAACCATACCATTTTTTGACTTAAAACAAATGATGTAGCTGTCTAAAAATAAAACAGCGACACCGAATAAGCGGGAAAATTTTGTTTGAATCAAGTGATTTGGCCCAAAAAATTAATGTAGAGATTCGCTGATACGTAACTTTGAGAAAAGTATTTGAAAGCTGCTTCAGTTACGAAATTAGTGAAAAAGGTATAAAAAACCTTTAAACCAGTTTTATTTTGACAGAGCTCGACGAAATATTTCCATTTTCGTCCAAAACATTCCTATTTATGTTCTACTCAAAGACCCTGCACGCCGTGGAGGGTCTATAGGCAACATACAATTTATCATCATACTGATAATCGAAAGACGAATTTTCGATTGAGGTACGATGAAAAATATGTTCATAATTACCGGGGTTCATTAAAAATTGCAGGGGCTGACACGACAAAAATTCCAAAATCAATTGTTCATAGGTCTCGATCTGAACCATCCTAATCGTCCTTGAGTATGACGAGAAATCTTCACCATACTTGTATAAGCAAGTAGATTCTAAAGCTTAAATCCATCATTGTCGTTGGAGATAATAGTAGTAATATCCACACACACTCATACACTTCCTAGGCACACATAAAGAAGAGCATATTCGAGATCCTTTTACACCTCGATAAATCGCTTCGTATCCGAAATGGAAGCTGCATAATGAGACCAAGTGTAAACGTCTCGGGAATGTAGGATTGTACGAACTGTATCTCGTGGTCGTGAATATCGCGGTTTCCTGCTCGACGTGCTACGGAATTACGAGACACCTTGGGAACAGATAGCCGGTCCCCAGAAACGCACTGTGCTTACGCGGCTTGAGAGCGAAATTCATAGTCATCGGGTATAGAACCCGTCGTGAATACACGAAATACCACTTTACGATTGCTCGGGGTAATCCGTAGTGAATCCCGATTTTATTCCTTTCTCGCTGGATTCGATTGATCCACAATTCAGAAATTATAATCAAATTAACAAGGCTACCGTACGACGGGGATAAGCGGGACATTAGAGCGACTTATGAAATCCTTTTTTTTTACATTTTCTAAAACCTTGAATCGGAAATTTCTTTCTTTTGGTGAGAAAATGATTCCCTATTTTTGTCTACTACTTGGCGAAAATGTACTCCTAATTCGCAATTCCTAACGCACAACTTCTAACTCGCAACTCCTAACTCATAACTCGCAACTCCTAACTCACAACTCATAAATCCTAACGCACAACTCCTAATGTACAATTCTTAACTCCTATATCCTAATGCACAACTCCTAATTGCTGACTCTTACACCTAACTAATAACTCCTAACTCGCAACATCTAACTCACACCTTACAACTCCTAACGTACAGCTCCTAACGTACAACTTCTAACGCACAACTCCTCACTCTCAACTTCCAACTCCTAACTCGCAACTTCCAACTCATAACTCCTAACTCGCAACTCCTAACCCACAACTCCTAATGCACAACCCTTAACTCCTTGCGCCTAAATCGTAACACACACTTCCTAATTCCTAACTCGCAACTTCTAACGCACAACTCCTTGATCCTAACTCACAACTCCTGTTTCCTAACTCTCAACTTCTAACGCACAAATTCTAAATCCTAAGTCACAACTCATAACTCATAAATCCTGAATAGAAAGTCCTAATTCACAACTCCTACCCACAACTCCTAACGTGCAACTCTCAACTCCTAGTTCCTAACTCCTAAGTCCTAACGCACAACTTCTAACTCACAATTTCTAACGCACAAGTCGTAACTCACAACTTCTAACTCACAATTTCTAACTCGCAAATCCTAACTCACAAATCTAGAAAATCAGGGAAGTGAGGGGAGGGGAACTATGGGATGTGAGGGGAAATGAGGTGGGTAGACGATGTGAGGGGAAATGTGTAGGGAAGTGAGGAGAGGAGGAAGTGGATGAGGAAGAAGTTGGGGAAGGGAAAGGAAGCGATGGTTTAAATGGGGGGGTAAGGGAGGGGAAGTATTGTAGGGAAGGTTTGAATTACTTATTTGCATCTTAACAGTCTACAAAACTCATTTTTGTAAGCGCAATATGCACACTTTGACTATTTTTCTTCATAGATCCTCATGAATGAACAAATTGCATTTTTTCATGTATTTGGTAGTTAATTTTTAATTGTTTAAACAATTTTTCTCCCTTTGAACAATTTTATTTTCAGAGAATACGAATCAAGGGCATTTCGTGAATTCAATTATTTATTTATTAAACTTGGAGAGTGTATTTTGTTATCTAAATGTCTATTTATTGTTTCAACAATTTATTTTTATTTAAATCGAACTTTTTAACGGTAAAAGATAGAAAATCGTACTTTTTTGCTAGTTTTTCCAACAAATTTCAAAAGTTTAGCCTAAATCTCACTTTTCATAAGTTACTTATTGTTCTTGAAACTATTTTTATTTGTTTAAAAATGTATTATCTTATGATATAGCGAATTGATTGGTATTTTCGGAATGCTCTGGCCGAATTGATGAGTTTAAAGAGTGAGTTTTTTCCATTTTATTTATCCATTTATTGTTTAGACAATTTTTATTTGTTTAAACAATTTATTTTCTTCCAATATCGCGAATTATTGGTATTTTATTAATGCTTTAGCCTAATATATGAATTGAAAGACTGATGTTTCTCCATTATGGTTGTCTATTTATTTTTCAAAGTATTTATAATTGTTTTACGCAACTTTTGACAGGAAAAAGCTATAGAAACGTTTATTTTTGCTATAGTTATTAAAAATTTCCATTACCTTATCGTTATTTTTAGATTTTTTGACCCACTGCTAATTGTTTAAACAATTTTCAATTGTGCAAGAAAATTATTATTTTATAATATCGCAAATTAAGAGTATTTTCTGACATTGTAACCTAATTTATAAATGTAAACACCTATTTCGAAACATTTTCGTTATTTTCAATTGTTCATATTTATTTAAAAGTTTGTTTTCAAATTAATCCTAATAACGAATGTGTTCAAAAATAGGTGTTTACATTTACTCATTGGGCCATAACATTCACAAATTGTTAGTGAAATAAAAATTGTTTAAACAATGAGAAGTAACTTGAAAAAAGTAAGATTTAGAATAAACTTGCAAGGATTTTTAAAAAAATAGCAATGATGTCCGTGAAGTTACCACACCAACAATGAAATATCCAACTTTTGTTTAATGGAATCGTTTGGATGTCGTTAGGAGGCGTTTGGAAGCCAATTTTTTTCGTTTGGACGGCAAAACTCAAAAAGATATTGAGTTTTCAAAATTGGAATGCTGCGGAACAAATTTTAATTTTTTTCACCAATCGTTTGGATGTCGTAAGGGGATGCGCATGGAAGCTCACTTTTGACGTTTGGACGATGAAATTGTGTGAGTAATCGAATAAAAAAGTCATTAGCACCATACTCGCGAGCGGCGCCTTCTCAAGTGGTAGTGTGACCTTGTGACCAAATGACCTTCTTTGGTCAGCCGTGTCCTTAAATATAATATGATGTGTCACCGCGAAAACTGTGTTACCGAAACTTTCCAAAAATGTTTAAAATTTTTGGGTTTCCTAAATTACCGTATATTTTCACAATTTTCAAAATTTCTAAGATGTTCAAAAATTCTGAAATTATAAAAATTATCAAAATTTCTGAATTTTACAAAATGTTCAATTTTTTCAAATTTTCTAAAATTTGTGAAATTTTCCAAACTTTGTAAAATATTCAAATTTTGTAAAATATCCAAAAATTTAAAATTATCAAAATTACTGAATTTTTTTAAATGTCACAAATTTCTAAAATCATTAAAATTTCTGAATTCAATTAATGACGAATTTTAAAAAATTGGAGAAATTTGAGAAAATTGAACATTTTGTAAAATTCAGAAATTTTGATAATTTTTATAATTTCAGAAATTTTGAACATCTTAGAAATTTTGAAAATATACGGTAATTTAGATAATTCAAAAATTTTAAACATTTTTGGAAAATTTCAGTACCACAGTTTTCGCGGTGACGCATCATATTATATTTAAGGACACGGCTGACAAAAGAAGGTCACTACCACTTGAGAAGGCGCCGCTCGCGAGTATGGTGCTAATGACTTTTTTATTCGATAAGTCACACAATTTCATCGTCCAAACGTCAAAAGTAAGCTTCCAAACGCATCTTAACGACATCTAAACGATTGGTAAGAAAATTTTTGAAAAAAATTAAAATTTGTTCCGCAGCACTCCAATATTGAAAACTCAATATCTTTTTGAGTTTTGCCGTCCAAACGAAAAAAATTGGCTTCCAAACGCATCCAAACGATATCCAAACGATTCCATTAAACAAAAGTTGGATACTTAATTGTTGGTGTGCTAACTTCTGGGACATTACCTTTGGGCTATTCTACTGCGCACACTTCACACGTAGTAATGCGTAATAATGTATTAATCTCGATTTTTCAATTTAATTTCTTATGCAACAATATATAAAATTATCAATTTCAAAAATATGACTTTTTATCTAAAAGAAAAAAACACATAAAATACTTAAACACACTCGCTATTGATAATAATTGATGCATATATACTTAGAAACATGAATAATTATTTGAATATAAAAGTTAATTGTCATACACAATCTATATAAACAAACACTTCAGTATAGTGTATATATTTTGTGTCAGATTTGTAATGAGTCACAAATTATCATCATACGTCAACAATTTATATTGTTATAAACAATTGCATAACAAATTTCATTCTTTTTTCTGTAGTTTTGGATCTCTTTTCCACTTAACACAATTAAAACTATTTCAAAAATGGTTATTAAACGCGTCAAATTATTAACAGGGACTGCATTTGTTTGTTTATAACATGTATATTAAACAAGTGCCCGAAAGGAATGTTTATTCGTTAAAATTCTAATTTTTTCCACTAATTTCTCTCGGAAACTAGTAAATACTGACATTTAATCAAGGTGTTTAGCTAATAATTGAATTAAAATTGGTTATAAACAATTCATTAAATAAAGACGCTACTGTAAATGTTTCTTACTTGAGTGAGTACTTTCCTCACTCTTATTGTTTTATAAGTACGGTGGCATTGATATTGTAAGTAAAAAGTTTCAAAAAAATTTATTAATTATCATTGTTAATAACAAATAGTATAAAAAATGGCATAAATGAACATTTTTTCGTGAGAAAAAAATCATTTTTCTCGTCAAAGCTTCTTAAAAGCTAGTCAATATTAATATTTGATGTGCATGTTACATCAAAGTTATAATTTTTATGGAAAGTAGGTTGCCGTATTTTCCGGGGGAAATGATTGATCAAATTAAAAAAAAATACAAATTATGTTTAATAAATATTCGGGACCTTAAGGATTTTTTTTTCTCTATAAGACATTAATATATTTGGGTTAGGAAGTGAAAAATAGAAAAATGATGGTTATAGATGGGCACAACCTAGCCTGAAAAAATAGTACCTAAAAAATATTACTGGAAACAGGGATTTTCCGTAAAGAATTATAATTTTCACTTTGAAACAGGAAAGTTTCATAGAGAATTGAAATTTAGACTTTTGGGATAGGGAATTTTCGTAAATAATTATTATTTTATTTGAATCCGAGGATTTTTGACATGGAACATGATTTTTGGAAAATAATTTCAATTCTGATTTAAAAGAAGGGAATTTAAAAAATCCATGTTCAAATTCAGAATGATAATAATAATTGTTTTACAAAATTCTGTGTTCGAAATCAAAATTGTTACTCTTATGATTAAACATTATCTTAGATGCCAACCGAGAATTGAAATTCTTTTCAAAATTGCTTGTTCCAACGCAGAAATCGTTGAAATCTTTTTAAATGTTTATAAATCTCTTTAAAAAATTTTTAATCGTTTGAAATCATGCAAACCTTTTGATTTTCATTAAATTGGCGTGAAAAAATTAAAAGTTGACCGGGAGAAAACAGGGAAATGACGCGGAATTGAAAATCATCCGTCGGGTAGACACCCTGTTTATTTTTAACATACTCTGACATAAATCAAGAGTTTGAGCAAGTTTCAGAAATTCATAAGTTTCTGATGAGTTCTCATACTTCTATGGGGTCAAAGCTACGAATATCTCGAGTTTTCATCTTCAGGAATAATAATTAAATTTATACTTCGGAAAGTGAGTCACTCATGCTCAAAGCATAATTTTCTTCATTAGATAAACATTTACGAAGTCATATCAATGATATGTTATATTCTGATAAAAAGAAATTACGAACATAGGGTAAGAGCACCTATTCTTGGCACCCCCCAATTTTTGGCACTCTTCTCTGATTTCGTAGATGATACATTTTTTAGCATGTTTCGCCTCAATTAATTAAATTCTACTATCATTTTTACATATAATGCATATATTATTTATTCAGTACAATGAAGTACGTATCTAAGATAAAATAAATTCACTTCGGTTTTTGGCACGTGAATAATAGGGCTAAGGTGCCAAGAATCGGTGCTCTTAGCCTATTTCAGAAATATTGGGATCGGTTAGTTGAAATTTATTCTTTTAGTATTTTTTGTCAATTACAGAAAAGACAATAATTTTTTTTTTATATACTACTACTCTGATACAAGTAACATTGATGCTACTATTTTTACAAATTACTCTTAATACACCTATTGGCTAAAACAATTAAAAATAAATCAAAATTTCAAAAGTTTTCATAATTTGAAAGATTTTAGGATATTTTACAAGATTCCGAGATATTTCAAAATTTTAAAAATTTCAAGGGACTCAAAAAGGTTATAAGAGATATCAAAGGATTTAAAAAATTTAAAAATATTTTAATGAATCTCAAAGAATGTATAAATCAACCTTGGGAGGTAAATGGAATGAAATGCAATTTCAAGGGACTTCTAAGGTTTTCTCCGGATATTATGAGATTTTATAAGGTCTCAGAGGATTTATAAGGTTTACAAATTTTTCAAGGAATTACAGAAATATCAATGGATTTTAAGAATATAGTGTATTTTAAGAAATACCGAGAAATTCAATAAGATTTTAAAAAGGATTAGGATTATCGAGGTGGCCGCTGAGGCGGGAAATGACAGTAAATTAATTTTTTTTACTACAATTTTCACACAATTTTCAAGAAAAATCTATCCATTCACTTGAAATTTCACAAACATATCAAATGATGTAATGTTATTTATAATATGTTCGATTTTAAAATTTTGCAATGGTAAATCTAATTATTAGTAACTTTTTCAATCGTGAAATCATTCAATTTATAATGCGTCATTCTGAAATATTTTACATTATTAATTTTCGATTTTAAGTCTAGGAAGCCTTATGAGCTGAACAATTGTAAACATCTGATTAAATCTTTATAAACTATTTGTAATTTTGAGCTAATTTGAAATTCATAATTAAACGATTTAATTCAATTTCAAATCGTGATCATATATTGTTTAAATACCAAATTTTCGATTTTTAAACCATTATATTTGAAAGATTTGATAAAAAAAAGAATGTTTCAATCATTAGCACCATTTGGCTTTTCATTTGAAATAAGTAATTAAAAATCAAAATTTTAAAACTAAACAATTTGAAACTGATTTCAAATTGCTGAATTTTGATGTATAAATAACAATTCAACAATTATTAATTTGAAACGGCTTCAAACAAAAATAATGTAGCTTCTAATTTGGAAAGTTGTCAGTTAAAAATATGCTTAATGTTTCTAGACTTCTAATTTAAAATTTTGCAATTTAACGGAATTTCATTTTGAATTGTTCATGATGAGTGCTGAAAGCTTCTAGGTTACACGTATTCATTATTCAGCGTTTCATTTAAAAATAACTGAATTAAAAATATTTTAAGCTTCAAATTTACAAGTCTGAAATTAAAAAAAGCGTTCAACTTGAGTGCTTCCATTTGCAGTTTAATTTTCATTACTTCAAGTGAAAAAATTTTTAGCCTTAAGAGTTCGATTTTTTTATTTTTATTGATCGTAAAAAGTATTGGCGAACCGAGAAATGATCAAGAATTTTTGAATCCCTGCTTATAGAAAACTTCAAGAGATTAAAAAATGTCTAAGGAACTTCATATGATTTCGTAAGGTTTCAGAAATTTAAAATAATTCGAAGATTTGAAGAAATTTTTCAATATTGGGAGGATTTGAAGGATTCTAAAATAAAATAAAAGATCCTATAAGATTCTATATTTATATTTCTATATTTCAATAATTTCAAATTCATTTTAAAACTTTCAGGGAATTTTAAAGATTTAAAGGAATTTCAAAACATGTGAAAGATTTCAAAGGATTCTTAAGGTCTTTTTCTGAATTTGAGGATTTTCCGGATTTCACTGGGTTTCAAATATTAGGATTAGGACAATATTAGGAAACGTAGGATTTCAAAAAATTTCGAATTAGTCAAAAAAGGTATCGGAATAACAGTGTATATGTACTTCAAAGATTGCAAGGGCTTTCAAACGATTACTCGATAACTTTAGGGAATAAATTAAATTAAATTTCAAGAACTTCTAGGGATTTAAACGGATTTCAGGGATTTCATAGATTTCACCAGATTTAAGGAATTGCAACGGATTTAAAAAAATGATAAGATTTCAAGGGATTCCTACGGATTTTGAGTGATGTAAAAAGCTTGACGAGTTGTCCAGGAATTTTTAGAGAATCTCATCAACATATTTCAGGGTTTTCTGGAACGACTTCAATGGTTGAAAAATAGTTATAGTTGAATATATTATAAATAGTCTATAATAGACTACATAATTTTCATTGATTTCCAAAAACTATTTTGCACAATTAAAGTAAATTGCAAAGTTCAAACATTTTTTTAACAATAGCCATTCAGCATGAAGGATTCTGAA
Source organism: Andricus curvator (assembly GCA_932195095.1). Lineage (NCBI taxonomy): Eukaryota > Metazoa > Arthropoda > Insecta > Hymenoptera > Cynipidae > Andricus > Andricus curvator. Next base: position 313,012 of record CAKNYM010052962.1, on the reverse strand, counting down.
TCTGGGTTTAAAATAATAATTTCCGAACTGTTAAACTTGTCTACTTGGATTATTTTAATCTGAGAATAGTTTATAATTTTCATCCATTTTGAACTTTAAGAACATTTATTGCAAACATTTTAAACTTGTAATTACTGAATAATTAGGGCTTCAAAATTAGGACTTCAATCGAAATATGGAAAATTAAAGGATTTTTCACGAAAGTAGGGGAGTAAATTATTCAAAGTAATATTAATATAGATATAATTTTGAATTCACTATGAACCTCTTTAATTTCCTCAAATTTTGGGTCGAGAAACATTGCATTTTAAACGAAGAAGTTGAATTTTCAACCAAAAGAGAAGAACTTTTAACAAAAGAGTTGAGTTTTCAATTTGAAGTCGAATTATTTGGAAAACAGTTTGCTTTTAAACCCGACCTTAACAAAAAACTACTATTCTCGACACTGTAAAATTCCCGGATAATAAAATTGCCGGAATATAAAAATCGCAAATTGGAAAATTCCCGAATAATAAAATTCTCGACAGAAAATAGCCGAATTATTAAATATCCGAACTAGGAAAATCCCGAGTTTAAACAATTGAAAAATTTTTGTTTGATATATACCATTAAGCCATTTTCCCTTTCAGGGTAGGCGTGACACTACACGATTCGGGTAGTGTTTCTAGGTGGATAGTTTCCTTGTAGTTATAAATAACTACAAGTGTGGGCTCACCACACCCATAATATGCCAACAGCACACAGTATTCTCGAATGGTCACCCATCCAAGTACTAACCGCGCCCAACGCTGCTTAACTTCAGTGATCTGACGAGAACTGGTTTTTTCAGCGTGGCATGGCCGTTGGCAAATAATAATGATAAATATTATTTATTTATAAAAAATAAAATCATCAAATATTTTTATCACAGATAGTTTTTTCATTATTTCAAGTTTTTGAAAATTATTGTTAGAAATTAAAATAACAATGATTGAAAAAAATATATTTCTGGGTGAAAAGTTTTGTTTGAAAATGTGCATAGTATTTTTGAAAAAGTATAAAGAAGTTTCTTGAAAATTTAATTAAACAAATTTTTTTAAGGAATTTCGAGATGAATTAGTGCTGAATTGAATCCTACAAAGTTTGGAGAATGTTATTAGGTTAGGAGAAAGCTCAGGGAGAAAAATTTTTATCAAACGAGGCGCAAATGTTTTTAAATTAAATTTTTTTATAAAATTTTTCTACAATCATTGTTATTTCAAATTCAAACAATATTTTCCAAAAATTCTGACAATAAAAAAAATTATTTCATACAAATATTTTATTATTGTATTTTTAAGAAATAAATAATATTTATAGAAATACAAATTTTTAATAAATAAATAGTATTTATCAAAATACAAATTTTCAATGAATAAATGCTATTGATTGAAATACAAATTGTTAATAAAAAATAATATTTAATAAAATACAAATTTTCCAATTGTTTAAATTCGGGAGTTTTCTAGTTAGGATATTTTCTAATTGGTCAATTTTCTGTCAGAAATTTTATGATTCGGAAATTTTGAAATTCGGTAATATTATAAACTGTCGGCAATTTCATAATTCGGGAATTTTCCAATTCTTTAATATTATAGACTGTTCGAGAATTTTATTATTTAGGAATTTTCCAATTTGGGATTTTCATATTTCGGCAATTTCATTATATCGGAATTTTCCAATTCGGGAATTTTACAGTATGGCGAATTTTATTTTTCGGGTTTTTTCGGTTGTCCCGATTTTTCAAAAAAGTCTGATAAATAAGAAAATGCGTTCGTAGATATTGCATCTTTTATGATAATTCAATCACTTATAAGTGTCGAATACAAAATTCTGCGTACTTTAATATTTATATCAATTTAAAAAATTGTCGATTGTGTAACGAAATCCGAAATTTAAATTTGTGTGGTTTGCAGTTTCTTGAGAATTTATAACCTGTCATTCGGACAGTCGCTCGAAATGTTGGAATGATGATATATGAAAAATAAAGAAATGAAGCCTCGACAGAAATAACGTTGCATCAACAAAACTTTTGTGTCCATGGCGTTTCATAGGGTTATTCTTTTTTTCACTGTCTGTCTATTCCGCAGAAGCGCTCCAATTGCTATCCGAAACTGGCAAATAATTCCAAACGAAATGTCAAAATAGTCGACGTTATTTACATAAGTGTCAAAAATAATTCAAAACCTGAACTCGTAAAATTTTAAAAACAATTATTTTTCCTTTCAAAAATATTATGTCTCATATAACCGAGTCTCGATGTTTTGCTACCAACACTTTTATTTAATTTTTATTTAAGTCAGTTTTTCTAGCCTCTTATAGCATTTTTCTTTTTTTTTCCTACTTCGCTCGGAATATTTTGACATTTCTTTACTGAATTAATTAAAAAATTTTTTGACAGTTTAGCGATAGCAGCGCCTTCACTAAATAGAAAATCAGTTGAAAAAATATTTCTATAGAAATCCATGGGAGCAAATCTTGTGTTGACCCAACGTAATTTTTGCCCAGGCTTCAATAAAAAAGAAAAAAGATAAGGTTAGGAAGTTTTAATTGGAAATTTTGTATTATGTGCTGTATGAAATGCTCGAATTATTTACAATAATATTTATAAATTATATTAATCAAATTCTTAGCAATACATTTTTTTTTAAACAAGTTTTTTAGATAAGAAAAATTTGGCTTCAAAGCCAAAATTCTTAAAGGAAAATGGCTCTTTTTAGGATTAATTTTAATTATTTTAAGAAATTTATTATTTATTGAAAGTTTCAATGTAATGAATTTGATTAATTATCAATATTATATTAATTTTATAATATATATCCAATAATATTAATATTTTCAATTAGCTTACCTTCGGTTTACTTGTTCCAAAAATATAGTGAATAGCCTCATATTTACACATTTTTTTAAACTGGGAAACTTGAAAATTAAACGAGAATACAAATTCTAGCCTAAAATCACATTTAAAGTATTGCAAAGTATGAATTCAAATGTTTGTTTGTTTATCTATCAAGGAAGATTACGAATGCTTTTCTTCATAAATTTAAAAATCAACATTTCCAAATAAGTCATTTTTTTCATAATGAAATTTATTTCCTAATGCTTCTGAACAGTATTGATGAAAGAACAAATTTTAATTGTAAATTATTTTTTAATAATAAGAAATAACTCAGTTCCTAACATTTTTCTACCACACTATAATTTGGAAACTTTTTTACCAATGTTAATAATTGATAAATATTCCACTAGACAAATAGAAATATTTTTTTGTAAAAAAAAAACGAGAATAAAGTGCTCAAAAGTTCGATTTCATGATGAATGTACATTTTTGGTTTTAAGGGTACTTTTCAAGGCACCGTGACAATAAAATCAATTTTAAGTTTTGAAGATTTGAAAATATGTCAAAGGAGAATCTGGACGATTTCAAAAAATTTTTAACAAAATTTTGATTTTTGAAAAATTAAAAAAAATCTTAGAAGCTTTTCAAGAATTTCTTAAATGTTTCGCGAGAATAAAATAATTTTCTTAAGATTTCTGAGATTTTAAATGTTTTTTTATTTTGAAAAATTATTTTAATAACAATATGTAAAAACATTTTAAAGGATTTCCAGAATTTTTCGTAAAGAATCAAGAAATTTCAGAATTTTTAAAAGGATACAAAAATAATTTCAAATTTGAAAGGACTTCAAAAATCTGTTAACAAAAAGGTGGATTTTCGAAAATTTCAAACAAAATTTAAAAGCGTTTTAAAAATTTTGAATGGTTTCAAGGGAATACATTATTTTTAAGATTCAGGGGAAAATTACAAATTATTTTTATTTTAAAAAATGAATTCTAAGTAAACATGGTAAGGAATTTTAAAACATATTAAGTGATTCTTCGAAATTTCAAAAAATAATATAAAAGATTTTAAAGAATTTTTTTTTCCAATTCCACAAGATTATAAAATTTTAGAAAAACTGCCAGTAAGCTTGAGAGATATTTAGAATAATTATATAAATAAAAGATACTTAGGTATGAGCAATTAATTATTCAATAACTATTAAAGATTTATCATAAAAAAGGATTATTTATTTTTAATTTAATCGTGAATTTTATAATAACTGTGTTATAAACACATTTAATTATGATTGGACTGTCATAATAAAATTATAAAAATCTTTTTTTGTGATTACTAGTAAATAATTAATAACTAAATAATTGCTAACACCAAGAGCATTACAAGTTATATCTAAGAATTATTTACCAATTAGAATACCAAACATAATTAATCAAGGATATGTTAATAAGAAATAACAATTGACTTACATTTTTGGAATGAATTAGGGTTATGTTAACATTTCTCACCGGAAATCGATTATTTTAAATAAAAATATTAAGTTTAAAAGAAGACTTACAATATTGAACAATCCTAAGATTTTTTATATCATCCTTCTTTTTCAGATAGTATTATTTTTTCAGAGTCATCAAATTCACAATTTTTGTGCAATTTTTGTTTTTTAGCGTTTTATATCGGAAATCGGTACTTTGAATAAAAAAATCATTGGATTTCAAAGACAAAACTTGTTTGAACAATTTTAGGTTATGCTCGTGTTTTTCACCGGAAATCGGTATAGATTGCAAAGAAGATTTACAATTTTTGAACAATTTTAAATTATGTGAACATTTTCACCGGAAATCGATTATTCAGAACAAAAATGATTTGAATTCAAAAATTAAACTTAAGATTTTAAACAATTTTGCGTTATGTTAGTGTTTCTTGTCGTAAATTTATCATTTTTTATCAAAAAGGCAAGGGTTTTATTGTCTGTACAAAATATTATACATAAATCCTGGAGTTGAGATATAAATTCTCATTAATTATCTCAAATATTTTCCTTGCTTTCCTTTTTTATTATTGTCGATAATAATAAATTAACTGAAATAAAATTTTTTTGTAATAATCATAATTTTATATTTCAACGTACGAATTGCGTGAGAGAAAAAAAATCATCGCCGCTTAGCGCGCGTGTTTCTTTTCTTGTATATGCAAATAGTTCGGAACCTCCTTGCAAAAAAATATTTCTTCATCCAACAAAATCTTTTTTCTACCACATTTGATTGATCTCAGAAAACATTTTGGTTAAATGACCATCATTTTTGTTCAGTTGACCAAATTCGTTTGCTTCAATCAAAGTTTTTGGTCAAATCGTTTTGTTGATTTTAGAAAATATTGTATTGATTCAACAACATTTTTTAGTTGGATCTGCCAAATAATTTAAGAGAGCATTTTACCAGAATCAAGTGAATGATTTAGTTGATTCAACCATAATATTTTATTGAAAGCGTCTTGAAATCAACGGACGCATGCGCACTTTTTACGATCGCGTCCGTTGAAATGCTTATGTGCAAAATATTTAACATTACTTGAATCTGTCTGATTACCTGAGATTGAGTGATTCACTTATTGATAAAACAACAGAACAATTTTTTGAATCAAAGAAGCAAAGGATCATGCACAGTTTATATTTCAAATGGCTTGCCGTGGAATTGTCTCGTCTTGTGATATTTAATAGTAAAATAAACTACTAAATAATTCACACAAGATAACTTCATCCCATGGTAAGCGTTATTTGAATTAACTCAAATATTCTCTAGGATCGAGCAAAGTATTTGATTGGATTAGCCAAAAGTTTTACTTCGATCAACCAAAATATTTGCTTGGATGATCCAACAGATATGGTACAATCAACCAAATTTTACTGACCAAAGAATTTCCTTGGGTCAACCAAATATTTTGTTGTCCATGTAATAACCATGTTCTATTGTTAATTCAACCAAAATTTCGTTCATTCAATCAAATCTTTTTCTGGGTGAAATACTATTTAAAAATTATTCAAATGTCTTGAAGAAGTTTGTAAGATTTTGACTCAAGCTTAGAATTAGAAAAAGTGTGGAACTGTAATAGGTGTGATCCACAGAGGGAGTACCACGTGAACCTGAACCCTGCACGCAGAATATAACGGGGATGTTGGAAGCTGTAATCGAGACTAAGGACATCCACGATAGAAAAGAGACAGTGCAGAAGGAAGGCCTACCTCTTGATTGTATTTGGGAGATTCATGTGGAGAAGGATAGCAAGGTAAGGTCTAAGGTCTAATAAGGTCACTTGCATAACTTGTACTTACACTTCGTGACTTCACTGATATTCAAGCCGAAATACAATCTCGAAGTTTACCAAACTTATCTCTAAACAAATTATGTCCAACAGGTTAAAGTATTCATTACCTCTTCGAAATACCATTATCCTGGCTAAGCGCTAGAATTACCACAACTTCCCGGTACCTTGTGGCAACCATGAGATATTTTACGTTTCTGCTGAAAATAATGTAAATTGAAAGTAAATGCGCCATTGAGAGCTGCCCTGTTTTTGAAAAATTCCGTTAATAGAAAAAAATTAAAATATGAGTTTGTGATATCATTGTAATCGTGAAAGAAAGATAAGGAAAACTGCAAGAGTAGGTCAATTTAAAGAGTAGGCCATTCGAATTCAATAGAATATGCGAAAACAATTTCTCAAAGCTTTTGGTTACAATAATCGGCACATCATTTAGAATAACAGGAAAAACTTTGTCAAAGCATTATGAGTAACAAATGTGTAAGATCAAAAAATCTTATTTTCGGTATGAAAACAAAAAGATATGACTATCTTATGTGCATAGTTTTCATCGAAATAAAATTGGTTTTTAGTAGATTTTTATATTATGATAATATTTTGCAACATGATTAACACTCTATTTAAAGCCGAAGGATATCCGTTCTCTATTTAAAATTATTAAGGAAGTTGATGTTACTCAGTGCGTTTCTGAAAAGTAGGTTATGAAGAGAAGTCACATTGATAATTAAGCGGTTGGATGTGATGAGAACCTGCTTGAATTTTTAGAAGACACTTGTTTTTTATTTGTTGTTCATGAACATATGTGAAAAACAAATGAAAAATAAATCACTTCTCAGAATAAAAGTAGGCTATTATTGTATCCAAGCGGTCAATTACTTATTTTCATTGTTATCACTGAATGGATTCAAAAAAAACTTTACAGAACATAGGCAAATAATGCTAACAACTGTCAACTTTGTTGGGTTAGGTTTGACAACTGATGTTGTGTACCAACCTTTTGTACTCCCCAAGATCCAAATGTGTCAATAAATCTCGGTTCGATCATTTTTTCCAATATCGGCGATACTTTACAATTATGCAAAATGAAGTATTTTTTCACCAGAAGGGATGACCTACTCTTCAATGAGAAGTGTAGAATGAAACTTGAAAAATTTTTCTTGAAAACATTAAAAACAGTTAAATGTTTGATATTATGAACTATTTTTGTATGGAGTGTTAACGGCGTTCTCCCGTAATATGAAGGATCCAGAATTTTTGTTAGAAACGCCGCAAGGGAAAGTCTACTAATTACGTAAGACTAATTATTGAAATTTTAGACTACCTTTCCCCAGTTGTAAGGATTTTTGAGATTTCCGCGACCTCTACTCTCTCATTACTTAAGGTGTTATATATTTTACTCAATATCTCCACAATATATCTATTATTTGCTTTGTGAATGAGATTTAAAAAGATTTTGAGGGATTTAAAAATATTTGACAGATTTTAAGGGATTTTAAGGTATTTCAAACGATTTCAAAGGATTACTAGTTGTTTAGTGGTTTAAGATGTTTCAAATAATTTTAAAGGACTTACAAATTTTCAAGAAATTACTCAGTATACTTTCAGAAAAATTTTTAACTTTTTAAAAGAATTTTACAAGATTTGCAAAAACTTCAAGGTGTTTGATCAGATTTAAAAACAAGTCACGAAATTTCAAAGGGATTTGAAGAGATGCCGAAGTATTTTACCAAATTTGGAAGGACATGAGGGGATTGTAATGATACTTCGAAGATTGTATGGAATTTCAAACTTCATGGAATGTCAAAAGATTGTAAGAGATTTCAAAAAATTCGAAAGTACATCCACGGTTTTTAGAGGATTTCAAAGGATTTAATAGAATTTCAAAGGATTTTTGAATATTATTGAGGATTCAAATTTATTTTGAGTGATTTTAACAGCTTTTAAAAAAATGTTCAGGCATATCAAGAAATTTATAAATATTTCCACAGATTTTAAAGATATTAATCAATTTTAAAGGGACTCCAAACCTTTCAAGGGATCTCGAAATATTTTGAAATATTTCATAAAATTTCAAGGAAGTTAATCATTCTTAGAATTTTCAAGGGTTGTCACTAATTTCAAAGGATTATAAGGAACTTATATCGCCAATGGCGATACCACGCTGAAAAAACCAGTTCTCGTCAGATCACTGAAGTTAAGAAGCGTTGGGCGCGGTTAGTACTTGGATGGGTGACCATTCGAGAATACTGCGTGCTGTTGGCCCACCGTGGGTGTGGTGAGCCCACACTTGTAGTAGTTACTTACTACAAGAAACTATCCACCTAGAAACACTACCCGAATCGGGTAGTGTCACGCCTACCCTGAAAGGGAAATGGCTTGATGGTATACTATATGAAATTAGGAAGATTTCACAGAATCTCGAAGAATTTTTGTTACAAAATCACAAAAATTACAAAATTTTACCAAATTTTCAAAGTAATTCGTGAGATTTCAAAGAATTGCAAATATTTCCAGGCATTCCGCGAGATTTTATTAAATGTTTAAAAAATGATTAACTCCTCGACTTTATATTTATTGGACGTAAGTAACATGAAATATTATTATAATAAAATCAAATTAAAAAAAAACAGGTTTCAAATAGCATGTTAAAAAAAAACTAATGCCGCTTCCTAACGAGAATAATAAAAATTATTTATTTTTAAATGATGATTAGAACTGTTTACTTGCTATTAAATACAGAATTTCGGGGAATCCCGGTAACAGAAAAAGCATAAATTTTGAAACATTTACTGCCTGTGATGATAAGAATCGCCACGTCTTCTGGAAAAACTTAATGGTTAATAATAATGAAAATTGTTTATTTATGTAACATCTATTAAATCACGATGCAGTTCTTTAGATTTATTTAGTTGTAAACTTGTTCAGAATAAAAACTGAATCTAAAAAATCTGGTTTTATAGTAAATATATGTTGAACAATAAATTTACTAATTTCAAATGTAGGGACTCATTTAGATTTTTTATATATTTTGTAATGCTTTGAAACATGCTTCTGAATATTCATATTGATTTCCTTACACTAAAATAGATTACAATAATTAAAAATCAGCATTCAACATCATGAATTATATTTGTTTCGAAATATGTAATAAATTACCCAGGTTTGTTACATAATTGTATACAATTGTTTTGTTTTTTAGGCAAAAAGCAATGTAATAAAAAATATAAATTTCATAATTAAAAAACATATATTCATTCAAATATAATTATTTAAATAAGAATACCTTCTTGGCTTTAGGTTTGAAATGTTTCCAATTTGAATATTATAAACATTATTATCGTTTTCATATATTCCAAATATTCAATTAGAAATTCATTTCAAAAGAATTAATTAATAATTAGCATTAATAATTAATCAATATGTCAAATAAATTTAATTTAGTTGTAATAATAATTATTAATAAATATCGGTTTTATTTTATTTGACGGTATTCTTCAGAATTATCGAGACTTGTAAGAGTCACATGATAGCTTGCCATAAGGGCCTAACATACAAATTTTAGAAAATGAAATTATTGGTTGAAAAAACCAAAAACTTTAATATACATCTTGACTCAAGGAGTTTTTTTCTAATCACATTTTTAAATTTTTGTTTTGTCAGCATGCCGTAAGGGCCTAACTGTGAATTTGCGCCCCTTCACACATTTGCATTCGCACTAGTTTGAACAGCTAATGATAGCTGATCAATTTTCTTGAAGAAAATTAAATTTTGAATTTATATAAATTTGACAATTGGATTTTATTTATTTCCATCCATATTTGTAAAAATGTGCGCCTCGAGCGAAAAAAAATTCGCGCTCCTGTTTGTTGAAACCTGATAATATTTTGGAATCAAACTTTTTTTATCAATTCAGATACTCAGTAGTTGGAACCTAAATCCACATTTGTTTTTTTAAATTAAATTTTTATTTTTTATCCCTGTTCGAATATGAAAAAACGCGCGCCCCGAGCGGAAAAAAATAACATTTTCGAAGAAAAATTTTTGTGGTTTAATTCAACACAGAAAAAACTGAATGAATGAAAAAAAACTGAAGTTTATTTTGGTCGTGGGTAATTTTCAAGTAGATAAAGTTGAATTTTTTCGCATCAAAAAAAAACAAGAGTTAATAAAGTTGACATGGTAACCATTTCTCATGTGGTGGGTAAATCTTAGCACGTGAAGTTAATTTTTGTTGCAGGTGAAGATTACTTTGAAATCGCTACAAAGATTACATTTTATTTTTTCTGTGAATACTGATTTATTTTGGAAGACCTTATAGCATGCTAATCTTCAATTATTATTATCATGCAAACAATAATTCATATCTCAAATTTTATTACATGAAATATTATTATTGCGTAATATAATTATTCAAAGAGTTACATAGTTATAAATCAAGTTACATCGATTTATTTGGTAAATTCAAAGGAATTGAATAGAAGTCAAGTAAGTTAATTTAATCTTAAAACAAATCGTGTAAATTCAAACTGAATACATTTATTTGTATTCTAGTAATTATATTCAACTAAATAGAAACGAAATTTCAGTACACTCATGATTATTATTATCATCTCATGAATTTTAATACATTTGAACTTATAAATTTCATTAATCCAAAATAAACTTTTTTGGGTTAGAAGTGAATTTTAATAAATTCAAACAGTTTTGAATTCAATAAAAAGACTGTACTCAAGAAACTTCGAGTGAATTTGAATGAATTTAACTGAATTATTCTGTCAATGCGCCTAAATACAATTGAGTTCACGTGAGTTTAAAGTATAAAGAGTGATTTAAATTAAATTGATTATCTCTTGATGATTATTTTTGTTTCTCGTTTTTTAGATACAGCTGACGTTTCCAGAATTTGATTTGAGCAAACCCAACGAGTGCGACGCGAACTACGTTGACGTATTCGAGGATTTTCCAGATATTCCATCGAGATTAAGAAATTTTTGTGGTAGTATCGCCGATCTCGTGACCACTAAAGGACATGTGGCCTATCTACATTTTCATGCAGAGCCTAAAGCCATAAATAGTTCATTCAGGGCTATCATGACGGCGGTTCGAGATAAAGATAAAGATGGTAAGTGGATTTCAATCATTAATAATAATCCCTCATGAATCGATACTAGCTTACGGGCGATGCCTAATTGATATCCGGCTACCTGTTTGCTCCACTCCCACTCCCACTACCCAACTTCCCCTCACGTATCTGAAGAACCTTAAGATGGGCGATGCCCATTTGAACGCCGCTTACCTGCTGGCTCTATCCCCACTACCCAACTTCGTCTCACGCAGCTAAGGAACATCACCACGGACGATGCCCCTTTGATCTCCGCCTACCTGCTTGCTCAGCCCCCACTGCCCAACTTCCCCTCACGCAGCTGAGGAACCTCAAAACTGCTGCTGCCGACCATTGCCAACGGGTTTCCTTTTTACTTAATGAGGAATATAAGAAGAAACGTACAATTTCTTAAATTTGCGATTAGTAATTTAGAAACATTATATTCGAAGTCGACGAGTTTTCGTGATTCCAATGACATGTTACTTACCTTAATAAGTTGAAAATTAGAATAAGTGTACTGTTGGAAATTTGTGTTTCAATTTAATAAAACGTATTCGAAAGTTTTATGTTCTCATACGTTTCGTAAAATGTTGATAAATTTAGAAAAATTTAGTTTCAAACTACTTAATTTTCAATGACTATAACGGAATATTCTATGATACGTTGTATTTGAAAATTCTAAAACTTGTAATTAGCAGGACTCGAACTCACGCAATTTTTTGAGCAAACACCAAACATTTTAAACAAAAGGAAAATACTTTCGTTTGTTTCAAACATGCAGAGAAATGTTAAATAATCGGCCTTTCTTATGGCTACGAAATATTTCACACGAAGGCAAAATAATGACATTGCTAAAAAAAAGTGTTGTGTGCCCTATAAGTTTCAAGTTTTGGAATTTTAAGACACAATCTATTCTAATTTTCAACTTATGAAGACAAGGAACATATGGTTGGAATTGCCATAAATCGTAGATTTCGAATAAAATGTTTCAAAATTACTAACAGCAAAATTAAATAAATTTATCTCCAGCATTTTATTTATTATTACGTACAAAGACCCCCGCTGGCCAGTGCGGCGCAGCGGCAATAGTCTGGTGGTCCCTCAGCTTCGTGAGAAAAATTTGGTTATTGAAAGTAAAGCAAAAGAATTATTCTCCATTGTCCTTATCCTGTTAAAAATCCCAAATCTAAACAATTTTTTTACACTTTTGGTCCATCAAACCAGTTTCATTCGTCAAGCCATTACAAAATAATATCCATCTACATTTTCAAACGCTCAAGATATTAGAAAGTTCAAACTTTAAAATTTGGAAAAAGGTTAGAGCAAAAATGTTGAGTCAAAACAGATTGGATGTCGATTAGAGTACATCATTTTCTGCTTTAAATTAAAGAATATTTTTATTTTCATGACACTTTACTTTTTAAAACATTTTTTCTATGTAAAATCTCCGCATTTTCACAATTGTCAACAAAAAACAACACACTAACACAGAAAATTTTGTTTTTTAATGCACATGTTCATTAGAGTGTATCGAAAATCCTGTTTTTCATGTTTCGGATGATGGGCGGTGCCGAAAAGTTGTGAAACCATGCCAAATGAAAGTAGAAAAAGTTTCAGTCCGATCGGATAATATTTACTATCCCCGCAGCGCCCTTGAAATTTTGAAATTTTCACGAAAACATGCAAATTTGCTCGTAGCTTTGCAAGGGGACCTGAAGGTCGGTATGGTAATATTTGAGCTCGAGGGGTCATAAAATGCATCTCGACATACCATGAAAGTGATTGGTCCAACTTAGATTTTCATTCAAGCCCCGAAAACCAGGTAGACAAATGGTGGAAAATTTCCAATTTTAGTGAATTGTAGCAAATACGGCATATACAAAGGTAAGCGCCGCAACGAGTTAGGGACTAAGAAATCGTGTGGTTGAGGCGGGGTGAGGAGTTAGGGACCCCCCAGCCAACCCCTGCGCCGCCGCCTTCTCCTCTGCTGATCCCCCCCCCCCCCGATACTGCGCGTCATCCGCCGGCCGTCCTGTTCTCATACTAGCTTCGTTGTTTTGACTGGCGCGTGCATCTCATCTCGACACGTTTTGACTTGTTTCTACTTTTCTCGCCTCATCGTTGATTCTCAACACACTAGTCTATTTCTTCTAGACTTGGTTGAAGGTTTTCCTTAGTCTGTGGCTCCTGGCCAGCATAATGCCACCCACACGATCTTCTTTTACCTGCCCTATACTTGGCACTCCACGGAGTTTGCCGGAGAGTCAACTGCCGACGTTGAAGGATGTCCTTCTGGCCTGTTATGACGAAAAGTTCAATAACACGCATGTGAAAGAACTTTCTCCTAAAGCCAAATTTTTGGACGTAGCTAAGGTTGTTGCGCCTCAGGTTTTGACCCTGTATGAATAGGCATCAATACCTGCTGCGGGCCAAAAAAAATCACTGACAGCATTGTTTCTTTTCATAAAGAACACCAGTACCTCCGTAAGTCATACCAGAATAAGTCTAGGAAAGACAGTAGCGGTTTAAAAGGGGCCGTTAAAACATTGTTTGAAAAGTCTAATGTACTTTTTGACGTGGCTTTTTGTAAATGTCCTATCGACCCAGCTAATCCGGAATGAAGTATCTGCCACTGTCCTGATAAGTCAAAGAAAGTTCCAGCAATTGAGAAATTCTTTCTCTTAGACCATAGGACCTCGCGACAGATGGTTATAGGCCAAGTCGATAACAAAGTAACTGCAGTCCTGAGAACAAGGGAGTCTAGAACATCCGCGGTGCTGCAACCAAAATCGGTAGATTTTGGTGCTGCTGGTCCATCCACTGCCCCTGAAATACAGATAGAAAGTGGAACACACTCTGGTTCGGACGAGGAGTTCAAAATCAAAATTAAAAGAAATAACCCAGGAACTTCACAAAATAGATCTGCACTGCTTAATACTGCTCTAGTAAGTGATAGGTATGGCTTGAGCTTCAGACAAACAGCTACCATAGCCTCAGCGGTTCTTACAGATGTTGGTCTTATCAGTAGCACAGATAACTCATTTGTGATAGATGAATCCAAAATTCAAAGAGTCAAAACAGTAGTTCGTGGTAGTCATGTGTGCCCTGCTGATGTCTTTACCAAAAACCCACTTCGCGGTCTTTGCTTTGACGGCCGTAAGGATAAAACTAGTGTACAAGTAAAAGAAAGGGCAAAATACTACCAACGCATTCACACCGAGGGACATATTTCACTTTTGCAAAAGCCAGGCTCGTGATATATTGGCCACATTACTCCAGCATCGGGCACAGCAATTGACATTTCAAAATGCATCCTCAACTTCCTAGATGAAAATGATGCCAGCCAATTTTTTGTTGTTGTTGGTTGCGATGAAACTAACGTAAACACCGGACACAAGGATGGTGCAATTCGTTTGTTGGAGAAGGAACTAAAACATCCATTACAATGGATTGTTTGTCTCCTCCATTTTAATGAGTTACATCTTGGGCACCTTATGCAATCTCTTGATGGTACCGCTAGTGGTCCTAACACTTTTTGTGGCACAATAGGCAAACAGCTAGAGAAATGTGAAAACCTCCCTGTATGCAGCTTCGAAAAATTGGATGTGGATTCGCCGGATGTAGATGTTGCAGAGCTGGGTAAGGATCAGAAGTACCTGTATGCCATTGCCATGGCCACTTAATCAGGAGTGTGTTCTGAGGAGCTGGCGAGGCAAGACCCCGGTCCCCTTGCGCACTCAAGGTGGCTAACCGCAGCCAACAGGATACTTCCTCTTCACATAGCAACAGCCAGACCATCCGCTAATCTGAAAGTTTTACTTAGTTTTTTCTTGAAAGTTTACGTCCCGTCATGGTTTGCTATCAAGTTCAAGCACTCCGTTGTCGATGGCAGCAAGATGCTTGTTGTAATAGTGGAGAGATCAAGGTATATGCCTAAGAAACACCGTGATGTCGACCCGGTCATCAGTAATAATGCGTACTTTGTGCACCATGAAAATGTTCTTCTGTCCATGTTGGCCGACGAAAGACAGGAAGTTAGAAAAATGGCAGTTCAAACAATTCTGTCAAAGAGGCAGCAGGCTGCCGCTGCAGAAGGCGGGGGTGGAGACATAGACCCACGCATTTTCCGTGTTCCTGTACTAAATTTTCAAGCAATACAGTACACGCAAATGGTAAATTGGTCCAAAGATGAACTATTTGAACCCTCAATTTTAAGTGGAACAGAAGACGAAGCAATTCAGTCGTGCGGTAAAGACTTTTCTAAGGTCATGACTTTGGTCGGAGACTTTCCTTGTCACACAGAGGCGGTGGAAAGAACGGTAAAACTTGTCCTGGTTTTCGGGGCTTAAATAAAAATCCCGGTTCGACCAATCGCTTTCATGGTATGTCAAGACGCATTTTATGACCCCTCGAGCTCGAAGATTACTATACCGAACTTCGGGTCGCGGTTCAAAGCTACGAACAAATTTGCATGTTTTCATGAAAATTTCAAAATTTCAAGGGCGCTGCGGGGATAGTAAATATTATCCGATCAGACTGAAACTTTTTGTACTTTCATTTGGCATGGTTTCGCAACTTTTTCGCACCCCCCCATAATCCAAAACATTAAAAACTTTATTTTTGATAGACTTTAATATATATGTCAAGACCTTTAATCTTAGCTATCTTCCAAGGGAATTAAACCACTTAAAAAGAGTCCAGCATAGTGGTGAAAAAATCGGACTTTCCTCATTTTTCTAATTTTTTAGCAACTGATAACAAAAAAAAAAAAACATCACTATAGAAAAGCAAATTTCAATGTTTGATGAACATTTACATAGTGATTTTAATGAATATTATTATAGTGATATGAAAAAACGAAATTTCACAATTTTTCTAATTTTTTATACCAATAATAAAAAAGCAATACCACGACATAGCAAATTTTATTTTTTAATGCGCATGTAAATGCCTAGAACTTCAATTTCTATCATCTTTAAAGACAATAGAACTAAAAGAAAAGCTTCCAACATACAGTGGTCTGAAAATAAAACTTCTTCACTTTTATTATTCTTCAACCACTGATAACAAAAAAAAAAAATTTAAATATAAAAAATTTTTTTTTTTTTAATAGACATCAACATTTCAAGCACTTCAATTTCAGTTAACTTCGAAGACTATCGAACAAAAAGAAAAGATTCCACCATAGTGATCTCACAAAACAAAAATTTTTCATTTTTTCAATATTTGATAACAAAAGAAAACCTCAGGATGACATAGCCAACTTTATTTTTTATACACATCTACATGCCAAGGACTCTAATTTCAGCTATCCTCGAAGAAAAATCAAACTGACATTAAATATTTCAGTATAGTGATCTAGAAAAACGAAATTCCCTGATTTTCGTAATTTTTCACACTCTGATAAGAAAAAAATACAATTTATGAGATAGCAAATTGTATTTTTCAATGAAAATTTACATTTCTAGACCTTCAATTTGAGCCATCACCGAAAAAATCGGATTAACAGAAAAGCTTCCAACATATAGTGGTCTAAAAAACAAAATTTCTTCATTTTTATTTTTTTTCGATCTCTCATAACAAAAAAACATAATTATAACATAGAAGTTTTTATTTTTAATGCATATTTGCATGCCAAGACCTTTAATTCGAGCCATATTCGAAGACTATAGAACTAAAAGAAAAGATTCCGTCATAGAGATCTAAATAAAGGAAATTTTCTGATTGTTTTTTTTTTGTATTTTTCAAGCTTTAGTGACAAAAAGATATTAGGATGACATGGGAAATTTTATTTCTTAATTCAAATCTACATGAAAAAAACCTTCAATTTGAGACATTCTCGAAGAAAAGTGGATCAAAATGAAATCTTCCAGCATGGTGGGCTAAAAAAATAAATTTTTCGACGTTTTTCATTTTTATTCGCTAATATAAAAAAAGAATACTATAACATAGCAAATTTTATTTTGTAATTCACATCCACATTTGAGGAGTAAGCGAACAAAACCTGATAGAACCATTCTTGAATAAATTAAGATATTGATTGTTTCAGTATGTTTGTAATATTAACAATTCGACTATCAAATTTAATTTGGCAGAAAAAAACAATTTTCTTCTCAGTTTCAACGCCTATCCATAAAATAAAATGAATTTGAAAGAAAAATTATTTCTGACTACAAATTCCTTACGTAAGTAGGTTTTAATATTTATATACTTTGTAAAATTCATAAATACTTTTTAATATTTCTCTTACAATATATAATTATACAAAAGTTAACAATTTTATTTTGAAAATTGAAAATATATTCATCATGTATGAAATTATCTTTTGATTTCATACCGAAATAATAAATTGTAAATTTGAATTATTGGTACATCAAAAATCAGTGAAATATGTCTTTACTGAATCAAAAGTGTATAAATCTATTTTCATTTTGGTAATAGCTTCGAGAGATTAATAAATAAAAAAGTTTTCTTTCGCATAACAGTTCAGCTGATTATTATAATAGCTTACCTTTTATTTTATTTTAATCAATGGATTGTGAGCTACAATATATCCCTAAATATTGAGCAATTAACTCAAATAGATTTATTACATTTTGTTTGCTTACTCCTTATTTCAAGATATTCAATTTGAACCATCCCTGAAAAATATTGGACTGAAAGTAAAGTTTCCAGCACACTGATATAAATAAAGGAATTTTCTAATTTTTACATTTAACCACTAATAACAGAAGATGTCAATTTAGGACAGCAAATTTTATTTTATAATTTACATCGACATGCCACATGCTTCAATTTGAGTTATCTTCGAAAACAATCGATCTAAAAGAAAAATGGCAGCAGAGTCGTCTACAAAATAAAATTTCCCAATTTTTTTTATTTGTCAATCTTTGGCAACAAAAAATCAGTAATGAGATAGCAAATATTATTTCTTATTGCATACCTACATGTCAAGACCTTCAGTTTGGGTCATCTTCGGAAGGAATCAGACTAATAGAAAAGCTTCCAGCATAGTCCCTCAAAAACCGAAATTTCCTTATTTTTCTCATTACTCAATCTTTGATAACAAAAAAAGAAAACATCTGTAAAAATAGCAAATTTTATTTTGCAATGCACATCTAAATTTCTAGACTTAAAATTTGAGACATCCCCGAAAAAAGTGAATAATTTTTAGGATATGATAAACCCCGTACAGGAAAGAGCGCTCGCAAATAATATATACGATTTTTGTAAAGAATGTAGTACACTTTGGTTAATCCGGCAATCTGAATTAACCTCATGCTAGGAATATACATACTACAAAGACTAAAATTTTAGTGCTAATTAGCTTTTGAATATATAGACCGGATTCTTTTAATGAAATTCATGGATCCAGTAAAGAATGTCTCACGTTTTCTCACAAAGCTGCGCGCGAAAGTAGATGATTTCCATTGTTCCTCGGAAAATTAATGACACTGTTGGAAAAGAAGAGCATTAAGAGCAGAAAAATGGAATTCTTGAAAACATCGGAAATGCATTATTTTCTGCTAAAAAATTGTGTTCAAACTTTTACTTCGAGCTCGAATCGCATTCTGCGAGGAATTAATTTTCAGAAGGAAGCTGTGCCAAAAGCTTCGATGCCTGCGATTCTGAATCACTTAACAGTCGTAAAGTGCAAATTTATTTTCTACTATTTAGAGCCATGTTATCCAGTAAAAACGATTTATTTCTCCATTCACAAAAGTGATATACCTAATTATAAAAATAATTTGATAATACAGTGAGATTATTCAGTATAAGCGTGGTTTATGTACTAAGGTGTTTTTCGCAAAACCAGTAGAACAAGCTCAAATGGTATAGATTCTAACTTTTGAATTACTCTGGGGTACTTTATTATGAAATATTGTCGGATTGTTGGTAATTGTAGGTGCATTTCTACATCACTACTAGCAATCAATAATGAGCTTAAAGGTACTATTCCAGTGGGGATAATCGTTCGATAAAGGATTTAGATTCCATATTAGTGCCCGATCACTCGCCTGAATTGAGAATGAGCTTTATGTAGATTAAGAAGGATTCAGAATTACCACGTACGCAGCTAATGGTTCTAGATATATGGTAAGGAAGATTATTTTGAGGGTACATGCTTTATTATTACACATATATTCACATGCCATTGAAAATTGCACTAATAACACTGGTCCTTAAAATGTCACCTATGGATCTATTGAAAAAAAAAGAACACATCATTTCCAAAGTACTTTTTTGCGCTGAATTTGAATCTGGCATCCATTTGTTTTCACTAGCACTAGTGTTCTGTTTTTGGTATATAAAATGGTTAATATGAAAGTAGATATTGTTTAGATCTTAAAAGAATATATTTTTTTTTAATATGTGAAATTTGATTTAGATTTAGATTTAGAGGCACCGTTTTTGAAATATTGTGAAAATAAGGAAAGGCTAACATATGAAAAAAGAGTATAGTATGCACCAAGGGGAATAAGCGGGACTTTTTCGACGAGCCTACCGTGCTAAAAAATATACGAATCGTAAAAAGAAGTGGAAAATAATTTTTCGCTCCCTAGGGACTAAAAATTATAACTTTAGCCCCGCTTCACGAACATTGAAAAAGGTTGAAATCATGCATGTGTTATGAAAAATACTTTTTTTTCCTCTGAAAATGCATAGAATATTAGTGAGAATCTAATAACTTCGGGAAATAACTGAAAGGAAATTTTGAACCCCAAACTTCAACCCTTACTAAAAGAAAATAATAAGATTTAAATTCAGCTCTAAATATTACAAAAGCATAAGATTGGTATCTAGGGTCCTTTTGGAATTGTAACACTTCTTAGACCGGGTGCTGAACATTGAAAAAAAAACTTTTTTTCGAATAGAATGTCTTTTTTGATTCTAAAGAGGAATTGCCCACTCTCGAAATCCGCAGGAAAATTTGAAAAATTTTGAATATGAACAAAAATTACGGTGATTTTTTCGAAAATTAAAAATTATCATTTTCTTCTTAACTGCTCGCCGATAATTCGCAAAAATTCTATTTGTTATTGAAAAAAATAAAATTTTTTAAAAATTTTGCAAAATTATGTGGGAAAAGATTACAGTGTCTATATGTTATTATGACTATAAATTGTGAAAAACGATACCGCACTCATATTCAAAGAGTCAGAATAGTAATATATCTCAAAAACGATGAAAATGTTGAAAAGTGGTCAGAGAACTTTTTATACACTTTTAAAGTGCAACAACTTTAAGAATTTTCGATTTTCAGAGAAATCGCTGTTATTTTAATAACTTTCAACATTTTGACAATTTTCCTGCAGATTAAAAAAATATAAAATGTCTCTTACCCGAGTAAACCAAGTTATATGTCCTAATTAGTTGAAGAAATATAGTATTTCAAAAAAGATTTAAAAAAATGTAAAATGTAAAGTTCTATTATTTTCTTTCAGTAAATATCTAAAGTTAAGGTTCAAACTTTCAGTTCAGCCATATTCTGAAATTTTTCGACTTCTCTTTATTTTTCTATACGTTTTCAACAAGAGGCCAACAAATGTTTTTTCTTCTACATTTTATCTCGTTTTGAGTTTTACTATATTTAAAGAATGGTAAATACTAAAATCATTAATCAAGTTTTCTAATTATCTTTAGCATTAATAAGTAAAGTAAATAACCAATTTTTTGTTTAACAAAATTTAATAATTATTTTTTAAATATCACGGATTCTGTGAAACTACATTTTTCACGTTTCTTCTACGTTTTTTGTGATTATCTCTAGAACCATTAGCATGTTCGATATCATTTTTTACAATGATTAAAAAATGTTCATAAAACATTAGGAACTTATAAAAGTAGTGATATATTGAAATTCCAAAGGCGAGAACATTTACTCAGGATCTTGTATTGAAGAAAAACTAGTTGCTATAATAAAGAATAAAGTTTATTCGTTAAATCAACATGAAATTTACAAATAAAATATGTTGGTAGTTAATGAAATTGATTGCCATTTTTCAGGATGTAGGGAGGATGAATTCGATTGTGAGGATGGATGTATCGATCTGAAACTAAAGTGTAATGCCAACTTTAACTGTCGCTTCCGATACGACGAAGAGCTCGAGCTATGCCAAGTAAGTTAAAAATTAAAGGATCACTCAAAGAATAATTAATTTTATCAAATTTTATATTAAAATAAATCTAAAATGATCCTTCTGGACCTGATCAATTTTTCCTTCCATGGAGAAAGGTCTAAAATAATAAAAACGAGACTTAAGGATGCTAAAGTTATTTCAAGTTCATAAATGAGCATTGTTATAAATGGTTTTTAACTGATTGTAACTAATTTGGAAAGATAATAATTAAAGATGAACTTCAGAAAAAATAGTTCAGGTTGAAATTGTTTATTTGAAAATAGTTATTCAGGGTTTTTGTTTTAGCATTAAATAAGAATAGCGACTTTTACATAAATAGAAAGCAAAAACATAAAACCCTAAATAACTTTTGCTGAATGAACAATTTCAACCTGAAATATATTTTTCCTGAAATTTGGCTTCAGTTCTGTTCCAAAATTAGTCATAATTCAAAATGGGAATATTTCCTTCGATTTTATGTAATTTCTAAAAATGTTCATTTTTCAACTTGAGTTAACTTGAGTACGCGTTCAGTAATGACGTAAGGCTTTTTCGGAGGGGGGGGGGGTATCTGGAATATTTCTTACGTAAGTTTCCTCTTTATAATTATTTAAAAAAAATTATAATTAACACCTGCTTTGGCGGTCGAAACTACTTTTTATCCTATTATATTATATTATATGTATGTGGTATGTTATATTATGTATGTAATATTTACAGTTATTTGGAAATCTGTGAATTCTTTTAAAAATTTGGTGAATTCCTTCACATTTATTAAATCATGTGGAAATTCTTTGAAATCATTTGAATTCGATGGATTTCGTACATAATCTCTTGAAAACACATTAATAATATTGAGCTCACTGGAAATAAATTAAAACACTTTAAGAACTGTGAAGATCCTTGAAATCGCTTAAAATATTTATTACCACATAAAAATTCATTATAATCGCATAAAATCCGTGAAAATCCCTTAAATGGTTATATAAAGTTATTTTGAGCGATTTTGAAAATTTTTTTCTGTCATTGTTGATAAAATTTCATTAAAATAGACTACATAGGATGTATTACTATATATTTTTGGGTACTTTTTTATTAAAAAGTTTTAAAAACTGGGGGAGATATGGCCGCTGCCGCAAAACACGTTTTCTTATTTTTATTTGCGGTGAGCATAAGTCCCGAACGGATCATCTAAAATAAAAAAACCAGCAAGATTTTATTATTATATTCCTATACGCAGTACCTGAACGAAGGGTTTTCAAAAATTTTGATAAAAAAAAATGGCGTTGATTTTTGTAAAATTTTCAATTTTTGAGGTTCCAAAAATTCGTTTCATTACCCAAAAAAATGGAAATTTTGTTCAAAATAAAAAAAAAACTTCGTTCAGGTAAGGTAGATGTCCCAGTAATCGTAGCGGTCCCAGTAATCGTCAGTTTTGATGTGTAAACGCCAGAAATAAGTATTTTTCGCATGAAAATACATTCCTAAAATATTTTTACGTAAGTTTGAACAGTGCTTGTTGTGGAAAGCAAATTAGTTTTTTTTGTACAAATACTGCACATGGGTGAAAAAAATTGATTTGTATTGCCGGCGGCGATGAATCACGAAACGTAGAAAATAGCTTAAAATTTAGGTTATGAAACACGTTTCTTTGCTTAAGCTTTTAATATGTCAAGAAATTACTTGATCGGGACGAAAATTATTTTTTTGTAATAAAAGATCATTTTTGTTTCATAAAATTAAGTAAAGTCTTCATTTAGTACCTTCTCGTTCGAGAAATATCGGGCACGATTATAGGGACATTTCAAAAGCATAGTTGCTCGAGTAATCGCGACCGGTCGCGAAGACTAGGGCGAATCTGTCAAAATGTTATTTCCATATTTCGTTACAAATAATGATTTAATTAATTTCAAAAAGGCGTGAAATGAAATCGGAGTACTGACTTGTTACTGCGCGAAAAGTAATCGTAATATAAATTAGTGCTTAAAACTGAAAAAAGGTGATATAAAATATTGGCATGACTTTAGTGATTTCATTATCAATCTTTTAGTTTATTATCATTTTTCAGTGAAGTGAATATTTATTGAGTAGTTTCTCATTAGCTAACATTAATCTATACTGCATAATATAAATAAAAATTATTTAATAAGAATTCCATAAGAAAAAATATATAATTATTGATAGTTCTCATGTTTTGACAACGTAAACAGAACATAACCTCCAAATACACATGATTTTTTTAGTCACTGCAATTTATCAAATTTCGTCATTGTGTTTATAATTTATGTTGCAAAAAAGTTAATTATACAAATTACCAGTGTGTAAATTTTTGTTTCCCATGTAATTATGTTGTACTTAGCCATTTTATAGAAAAAAGTTAGGTTATATGACTTTATACAACTCAATATTATATATTTCGAACTTTATTTTAAAAAGGAAACTGTTAATAATTTTTAATTATAATATTCAGTATTATAAAAGAATTTCAGCATTGTAGTTATCACTTATCGTGATAAAAATTCCAATAAATATTTATTTCGATTTATTTTTGAGACCACTTTATTTCTTATAAATAAAATATTAACTTTTCGAAAATATTTTTAATTGAAATAAAAACTAAAAATTAAAAAAAAATTCATTTTTATTATGATTATTTATTATAATGTCCATCAGACGTATTGGAACTATCAGAAGATTCGATTTCGAGGTTATGTTTCGACGGATTTCATCTCGGAGGTCTCAATCTCTCAATCAATATAAAACTAACAATACATCTTTCATTTCATTAAAGTATACTTAAAATACAAAAATACACTTGAAATATACGTCCAAATCACTAAAAACACATTTCAAGAAAACTTAACCTTTTTCGCGAAGACTGGGACAACGACTCGTGATTACTAGTACATGGCAGATTTGGAAATGGCGATAACTGGGACATCGGTGCTTTTTGAGTTTTAATTGTTTATCAATAAGAAGTAATATTAAATATAATATAAAACCAATTTTTATACTATTCTAGGATGTTTAATGCTTCACTCAGTACCAATAATTTTTTAACTAATCCTTCCAAAACAATTTTCTAAATATTTGAAGTCAATGAAATCTCTTATAGTGACGATTACTGGGGCGTTTACCTTACTGCGTATAGGAATATAATGATAAAATCTTTTGGGTTTTTTGATTTCAGATAATACGTTCCGGACCTATCATGCTCACCGCAAATAAAAATAAGGAAACGTGTTTTGCGGCAGCGGCCATGTCTCCCCCAGTTTTTAAAACTTTTTAATAAAAAAAGTACCCAAAAATATATAGTAATAGATCCTATGTGGTCTATTTTAATGAAATGTTATACACATTGCAAAAAAAAATCAAAATCCCTCAAAATAACTGTATAAAATAACCCCCTATAAATTACCCCTTAACATTTCTAAGAGTCGGGCAAAATTCTTGAAACTCCGTGAAATATTTCGAAATCTTACGGCGTCCCTTGAAATCCCTTTAAAATTCATCGAAATCTTGAAAATCCGTGGAAATCTTTCCGAATATCTTAAAATTCCTTAGAATATTTTAAATTCCATTAGAATCTAATAAACGCCATTAGAATTCTCCGACACGCCTTAAAATCCTTTATAATATGCGGAAATCTTTTGAAATTCCGTTAAATCCTTTGAAATCTTGGATAATTCTCTAAAATTTGTGAATATACTTTAGAATCTTTTGAAATCTCTTAAAATCCTTTGAAATTATCCAAAACCCATTTAAGCCTCTCAAAATCCGTTAAAATCTCTTGAAATCTCCTTAAATTAAAATCTCCTGATGCCGTTCAAAATTCGTGAAAATACTTCGATACCATATGAAAGCCTTTATAAGCTTATGAAATCCCGTAACTTGTTTGCAGTCTCTAAAAATACTTTATAATATTCGAAAATCCTTTGAAAAATTAGGATTCACTTTGAAATTATACGAGATATCTTTTTGAATCATTATTTTGAAATCGTACCCTAAAACTTTTGTAATCCCTTGAAATATTTTGTAATTTCTTCAGATCTCTGCCAAATCACTGGAAATCCCTTAAAATTTTGTTCATTGTGAAAATAATGAATATATTTTTGATATTATAAGTAAAAAATATAGAATCTTATGTAAGAGGGCGGAGGGGGGGGGGGGGCGGAGTTCATAAAAATCTTAGGAATCTTTACAATAGGGTATCTAAAAATACAAAAATTATCCTCACGTAATTAATGGACGTTCCCTTATCAAATTAAAATTTTATCTTCATTTTTGATATAAAAAAATGCCAGTATCGTGTGGACAAATCTTTGTACCACCCCAGTCTCCCAAAAAGAATTCTCCTGAGCCCTTCTGCTTCCCCATCGGTATCAAATAAATTTGCTTCCTCATCGAGGAAGGCTGTTCTCTAAAAAAAAGAAAAAAACTGGATACTTTCAATATTTTTGAAGATTATGTTTCTGCTATACTGAAAATTTACTTTCCGGAAAAACAGAGAGCCTATTAAAATCTCAATCGATGTGTTTAATCCATGCGTCTCGGCGACGCAAACATTTACATCGTGTAGAGAACTCGTATATTCCCAATATGAAAAAAATCCTTCTATAAACAAGGTACCTAAATAATTTTTTTTTTATTAAAACACGATATTGGTAGGTTATGGTAGGACATGAAAGGTTTTTTAATGGGGCAATTGAAGCATCTCGAAGACGCGAAGAAATCTATGATATAGATTACTGTTGTATTCCCAATATTAAAAAAATTTTCCTCATACCATGAAGATGAACAATATATTTTTCAAACTTATAAATTTTTACTGCTAGATCATAAGAGGTCATAGAAGCTTCTTTAAATTGATCATTCGACGTGCCTTGGCGACGCGATCAAAATTCCGGACACAGTACTGTAGTATTTCTAATATGAGACAAAGTTTTTCTCAAATAAACAGAATACAAAAGTTTTTCTAAAACTTCGTAAGCTGGTACTGGTGGGTCATAATACTTTCAAGAATAGGTTGATCAATGCGTCTCGAAGATGCGAACAATTGCAATAGATAAAGTATAGTTCTATTTTGATTATGAAACAAGTTTTTCTCATGTAAACCGAATGAATCATTTTTTGAACTGCATTAATCGGTACGGGTGGGACAATTATACTTGATATCGTATTCCTGTTTTTCAAATATCGAAAAAGTTTATTTTATATAAACAAGGTAAATTTTTTTGGAAATCTCTATACTCTTAAATGTAAAATCTTGAATATAAAATCTTGAATGCTAGCGGTTGGGTCATTATTCCAAAGAATGGGAACAAAGTATTTGGAACATCCGGGGACATTATTCTGAAGATCTTAATAAATTCTCGCCGTGGAAAGTAAGATCCACCTCCTCAGTGGCAATGCAAGTCATTTTGGAGGGCTTTCGAGAAATTTAAACCTGACCGCCACAGGATGGGTGGGTGTTTCCGGTTCCGGGATGCACAATACTACGTTTTTGGCAGACAACCAGAACAAGGTACCGAACGATGCGATGCGGTGGAGTATTAATCTAACGGGGAATAATGTTCTCAGTATTGCACATGATGGCTCTCATACCTCTGTCTATACTTTTGTCTGCTTCGATCTGAATAACAATTTATAAGCTTTTATTGGACCATTTCATGCAATCCAAGCAGTTCCTTTGGCCCTGTCGACTGTCGATATTCTTATTTCCTATGATTGTGTAAGCTTTTTCTATTAACAGAGAAAAGGCTTGAAAGTTTCGATTTAAATCCTGATTTTTTCATATATGTTCAATTTAGGCTGTTAAAATGAAAAATAATTTAAAAAGTCAGTCTTAAGTTTCATGAAGTTTTCTCAATTTTTGAATACTTTTTTCATGAGACATTATTCTCAGACAAGGGATTTGAAAGAGTTTCAAAGATTTTAGGGTATTTAAAAAAAACTCGAGTAATTTTAAGAGCTATGTTTGGGTATTTTTATGGATTTCAATGATTATAAGTGATTACAAGTTTGTTTTCATTACAAAATACAACATACTTTTGTCATTATGAATAAATAATATCATTGATCTGCAAGTTTGTCTCCTAATTTGTACAATTATGATAACAGGTTATGGGCCCAGAAAATATTAAAAGTTAAAAGCAAAATATATATAGACTTTAGAACATTTTTAAAAATGGCAAGTATTTTCAAGCGCTTTACAATTTTTCAAGGAATTTTAAAAGATTTCAAATGGACCATTTTTCCCTTAAGTAGTAACGTACATTCTGTTCAGCCTTTCAAACCCCTCTCTTTATGAAATCCTGGCTATGCCACTGCAAATGGTTGACATATTTTAAGGCATTCTGAAAGATTCCAAGAAATTTTTAATAGTTTTAAATAATTTGAATGGATTCCAGAGAATTTTGAATATTTTAGGGTACTTTTGAAAATTCCAAGGAATTCTCGAAACCTTTAAAAAATTTGCAAGGGATTTAAAAATATTTCAAAGGATTAAAAATATGTTAGCGTATTTTAAAAGATTTGAAAGCATTTTCAAAAGATTAAAACATTTTCAAGGAGTTTCGAAGGATTTCAATGTTTTTAAGGGGTATACGAAAATTTCATGGGGTTTTAAAGAATTTCCCAGAATTTCGAACGATATGAAACGATGTTATAAAACTTATAAAGTTTTAGAATAATTAGAAAATTTTCAACTGGTTTTATAAGGTTTCTAAAGATTTCAATGATTTTAAGAGATTTTAGAAGCCCTCAAGGTATTTCAACTTATTTTTTAAGATTTCAGGAAATATCATCTGATTTTATGTAATTACACTTGATTTTATGATACTTTAATGCATTTCAAAGAATTCATTCACAAGAATTAAATTGGGATTTATAAGGATTTCAAAGATTTAAAAATATTTCAAGGTATTTCCAAAAATTTTGAAGAATTTGAAAGATTTCACAAGATTTTAAATATCTTTGCGTATTTTTAATAGATTTCAATAGTTTGAAGTGATTTCAGAGGATTTTATTTTTATGGTATTTTTAAAACATCAAAGGAATTTTTAAGATCTGTAAAAACTTTTGAGTGATTTCAAAATATTCTAATGGATTTGAACTACTTTCGGGTATTTCGAAAGATTCAGTTGAATATCAAATAGATTTAAATCATTCAAAGGGTTTCAAAGAATTTTATGGTATTTTCAAAACATCCCAAACATTTTCAAGAGCTTTTAAAAGTATCCAGTGATTTCGAAAGATCTTAAAGGATTTAAAATATCTTAGGATATTTTCAAAGATTCCAAGGCTTTCTTAAGAGATAAACAAAAATTTAAGGAATTTATTTTCATGGGGTTTTAAAGAATTCCCTAGAATTTCGGAAAATATGAAACAAATATGAATCATAAAATCTGAAAGATTTTATAAGATTTCTTAGGATTTCAACGATTTTAAGGGTTTTTAAAAGCTTTCAAGTTATTTTAATACGTTTATCAGGATTTCAGAAAATATCAGATTTCTTGTAATTTCGAAGGATTTTATATTATTTTAATGTATTTCATAGAATTTATTCACAAGAAGTAAGGGATTTCATAGTATTTCAATGGGTTTTGTTTATTTCAATGTATTTCCAAAGACATTTATGAATTTTTAAGATTTTAGGATATTTTAAACGATTTCAAGGAATTTTCAGTATATTTCAACAGTTTTAAGGGATTTCACAGAATTTCAACAAATTTAGGGTATTTTTAAAAATTCTATAGAATTTTCAAGAGCTTTACGAAATTTGAAAGGATTTCAAAAGATTTTGCAGGATTTTAAATATTTTATGGTTTTTTTAATAGATTTCAATAATTTGTGGTGATTCCAAAGGGTTTTAAAGATTTTAGGTGATTTAAAAAATTCCTAGGCATTATCAAGATTTTAAAAAAATTTGAAGGGATTTCAATAGATTTTAAAGGATTTGAAAAGTGTAAGGGAATTTTAAAAGACCCGGAGGATTTTTCAATTGATTTGAATAATTTAAAAGAATTTGAATTATTTTAGGCATTTTAAAATATTCCAAAGTATTTTCATGAAATTAAAAAATTTCAAGGGATTTTTAGAAGATTTTAGAGGATTCCAAGGACGATAAAATATTTTTTAAACTCTGAAGATATTTTAATACATTTTCCAGAGAATCACAAAATATCAGATTTCATAGAAATTCATGCGATATTATAATATTTTAATAAATTTCAAACAATTTATTCAGAAGAAGTGTAGAGTTTTGTGAGGTTCCAAATATTGGAAGAGATTTTCAAAAATGCTCTGCAATTCAATTGAACTCATTTATAATTTACCCTAAATTCTTATTAATTTATCATAAATTCTTTTAAATTAGTTTGTCCTGAATTCGTTAAAATTCATCGGTAGCACTTGTAAATTTTATTGAATTTATTTGAGTTGTTCTGAATTCAAAAGAGCGTAAGTCACATTCTTAATTCATTGAAAATTTATAAAATCCAATTGAAAATTGTGTTATGCCATTTTTATCAAAGATTATACATTAAAAATCTTACCAGATTATAATTTTGGTCTTTAAATAATAATGGTCAGAAAAAATGAAAAATTAGTTCAGGAAATGCCAGGGAATTTTGAAAATTAATTTTGGCGGCAGGCCTGAAAATGTTATTAAATAATCGCTAAAGATTGTTCCAAATTATCGGAAAATTGCTATATGTTCTTGACTTTTCTAGAATATTCTAACATACTCTATAGTTCTCAGAACTCTTCTGGAATTAAACATGTTTTGAAATGTTCTAAAATGCCCTAGTCTATTCTGGAATTTTGAAATTATTGGGAGTTTTGTAGAATATTCTGAAATATGAAATTGTGAATAAATTCAGGAATAATCTACGGTCATTTTCTGACCGATTTTCGGAATGAAATATTTTTAAAGTTTTATAATTTTCTCGGCTTCTATTGAATATACGACAACTTATAACCACCTTACGAGATGCGGAATCATTCACTTTAAATTAATTTACGTATTTATTTGCGGAATTTTAAGCTTGATACATGAAAATCAAGAAAATCTAAAATAGTGAATTTTGCTAGGTTGCAACAAATTGAAACCACTCATTTGCACAATCGAAGACTAATGAGAACCGTGTCTAAATCCCAACACACCGTTGCATTTGCACACAGCAAATAGGTTTCTGTCCAATGTTTGTTTTACTGCCTCAAAATGTTTAGGCCGCTGTTAAGGTAGTTGTGCCAAAAATCAGATCTCTGGAAAAAAGAGTTTTTCTACGATTTAAAGAATCAAAATAATATTAATGCTGATGATATTTTAAATAAAAAAAATTATTTTTTATGAAAAGATGTTAGAACTTAGAAGAAAAAATATATTTTAAAAATGTTTTAGATAAATAGCTGTATTTGAAAATTATTCACTTATTTTTTTAATTGGAGACAGCAGAGTCGTAGAGAATATTTTTCCCAAAAACAAATTACCATGATTTATTAAAAACTAACAACTTTTCTTTAATTGATGATACGCGACAGTAAAAATAATTTATTTACAAAAACTATTGATAAAATAATTACTTATCCTAAGTTCCAAACGTTTTTTGTAAAAAGTAATTTTTTTCTTGACTGATATTGTTTTTTAATTCTTAAAATCATAGAAAATTACTTTTTCCAGATACATGCTTTTTGGCACGACGAAAAAAAACTTAAAGTTTCAAGGAGAATTCAGATTCTTTACCTATTTGGAAACTGAAAAAAAAACTCTTGTATAATATCTGGAAATCAGAGAAAATTGAGGGAATTTTATTGGCCAGGGAAATTCAGGGAATAATCAGGAATTTTGAAGAAAATCTTGCAAGAGTTCGGGAATTTTTATAAGGAGCACTTTAAATAACTGTCAAGGATAATAAATTTGATCTTTCTTTAATTTTGATTTAAAATTGTTGTATTTTGTTTATAAAAGGTTCTGCGTTAAAAATTTTTCAAGATTAATATTATTATTGGTCAGGGAAAATAAAAGCTTAACCAGGAAAATATAAGTTAATTTTGTAAATGAAGTTTTGCGGCCACCCTGATATAATATTCTAATTCGCAATTTTAAAATGCTATTCTTTGGTTGAAAATTCAAAAATTTTCCGGAAAAATCGCCTTTCTCGTTTAAAAGTTTATCTGTTTCAGTAGAAATTTAATCTTTTTTTAAAAAATGCAACAATTTTTCGAAAATTAATTTTCTTTGGTTGAAGATACAACTACTTTGTTGAAAATTCTTCTTTTTTCGCTAAACACTATTGTTCTTTTTTAAATAATATCTTTTTGTTTTGAAATATCTATTAAAACATTATTCCTTAAAAATTCATCTTTTTTGGTTGTAAATTGAAATACATGGTTAAATGTTCAACCACTTCATTGAGAAATCATTTTTTGTTGAAGATTTATAATTAGAGTTGAAAATTCATCCCTTTGATTGAAAGTTGAACTATTTTGTTAAAAATTCATTTTTTTAAATTAAAAATTCAACTACTTGGGTAAAAGTTGAACTGCATTATTAAATATTATTTTTTTGGTGAAAGGTACATCTATTTGGCTGTATATTTAACTATTAGGATAAAATTTTGTTTGTTTGTTTGTTTATTTACAATTTTTTTAACTGAAAATGTAACTTTTCTATTTTTGGTTAAAAAAGAATCTTGTTTAGTTGTAAGTTCGTCTTTTTTGGTAGAAAGCTAATATTCGTGGTTTGAAGTGTCCCCTTTTTTGGTTAAAAGTGTAAGTGGTCAGTTGAAAATTAAATTTTTTCTTGAAAATTCATATTTTTGGGTTGAAAATGCAACTGTTATACAGAAAATTCATCTTTTGGCTTAAAATTTCAACAATTTGGATAAGCTTTTTCTTCATGGCTGAAAAATCTTCATTTGTTGAAAATTCGTCTTTTTGGTTCGAAAATTGGACTTCAGTTGAAAATTGAACTGTTTGGTTGAAAATTTGCTTTTTTTTGAGAATTAATGTTTTTTACTAAAAATGTAACTTTATTATTTTAGCTTAAAGATTGATCTTTTTTTGCTCAAAATTCAACTATTTGATTGAAAATTCGTGTATTTTTTTAAAAAATCGTACTTTTTGGTAGAAATTTAATCTTTTTTGGTTAAAATATCAACTATTTTGTTAAAAATTTGATTATTTAGACAGAAAATTCGTCTATTTGAATTGGAAATTTATCTTTTTTTGTTGAAAATTCAACTGTCTTCCTAAACATGCAATTATTTTGTCAAAAATAGAACTGCTTCTGTTTTAAGTTTATTATTTTTATTTAAAAATTCGACCATTTAGTGGAAAATTCATCATTGTGAGTTGGAAAATTAAAAAATTTGGTTAAAAATTCAACTATGGTGTTGAAAATTCAATTATTTTGTTGAAAATTTACCTATTTTGTTAAAAGATAATTTTTTTCGAGGCATAGTTTTTGGTTTAAATAAATAAATAAATTTTAATGTGACATTTTATTCCATTTATAAAGGAATTCAATGCTGAAAATGTTACGAGATTAAAATGCTGATCTTTGAATATTAATGGTCAGGGAGAATGATAAAAATTCGTCAGGGAAAAATCGGGGAATTTTGAGAATAAATTTTGTTGGTCATCCTCATAATATCCCTAAGAACAAGAATAAAAAATCATTTTTCTTCTTTACACAAAGCAATAAAAATACTATTTTCTCTTTTATGGTTCTCGCAATTTCAAATTACTTGACCTAGTTGAGCTTGACAAAATCGTTTAAAAAAGTTACACACTCGGTTTTATCTTTCTTTTTCAATGAACGCAGTATACATGATTGTTATACTTTTATGGAAGGCAATAAATTACAAATTTTGCATTTTACCTTGCTGCAATATCTGAATGTTACGTGTTGTCATAAAAAGGTTATAAACAAGCTCAGACTTTCATTTTACTCTTTAAGCCGATATTCCATGCACATCGTCGACAGATATTACAAAGTTTTTTAAAAGTATATTTCGTTTTTGAAGATAGAAAATTCAGGTGTAATATACATCCCAGAAGAGTTCAAAATATATTCTAGATATTCCAGCTGATTTTAAATTGCATTATACATGATTTTTATATGGAATTTGTGATATTTCAAATAATTAGATAGATTTTTCTTTCAACAAATTTGTAAAATTCCCGGTTGAAAATTTAATTGATTTTTATTTCCGGAATGATTTTAGATCGGGAAAAACCGGGAAATAAAAATTAATTAAATTTTTAACCGGAAATTTTACAAATTTGTTAAAGGAAAAATCTATCCAATTATTTAAAATATACAAATTTCATATCAAAATCATGTATAATTCAATTTAAAATAAGTTCTATTCAAACATTTTTTCAAATGTCAAGTTCACTTGTTGAATTTTTCAATTATGCTACTTTTACTTTACAAATTTTCCATTTTAGGTCTTCATTTTCAATCGTACATTTTTTATTTAAAGAATTTTTGAATGCCGGTTTGAAGACCTAAACCTTTAAAAATTAAAAGCGTTGCTGAATATATTTTAAATCAAACATTTATCAGATTTTAACATTGAAAATTAAACTTTCTCAATTCGAAAGCCTTAGTAGTTAAACAAATTTAAATGTTCGATTGAAGCTCTATAAACTATTTTCAAATTTTGAATAATTCAATATTGACAGATTTACAATTGGATGGTTTTATTCAGTTTCAAATACTATGCAAATTTGGTATTTTCAACATTTTTATTGAGTTTGAAACGAGGAAATTTTAGTTTTTAATTTTTGTTGAATTAGCAGAGCGATATATTATATTATTTTGGTTTTCAATTTTTTTCTGAATTGGAAGAGGCCCTTTATTGTTTAATTATTTTCATTGAGTTTAAAAGGATGAAATTTTTTTTTCTGAGCTGGAGAAAGCCATCTTTCTCTTCTTAATATTGTTATGGTTTTAGGAGAATAATGTTTTATTTAAAATTTTTTTCTGAATCGCATGAGAGCAATTTTTCATATTTTTTGTTGAATTGGCAAGGAGGAAATTTTGGTTTTCAATTTCTTTTGAATTGAAAGAGGGAAATTTTTCATTTTTAAAAATTGTATATAGTTGTAAGGGACGAAATTTTATTCCTTTTTTCTAAATTGAAAGAATTGGAAGTTGGAAAGAAGGAAATTTTGATTTTCAATTTCTTCTGTACTGAAAGAGGGACTTTTTTTATTTTTAAGATGTTTATATAGTTGTAATGGACGTAATTTCAGTTTTTTTCTTCTGAATTGGAAGATGCCATTTTTTTTTAGTTTTTCTCTCAAATTGAAGGGGGCAACTTTTGGTTTTGAATTTTTTCTGAATTGAAAAGGGGACATTTTTTATTTAACAAATTTTTATATAGTTAGTAGGGACAAAATTCTGGTTATTCATTTGTTTCCGATTTGGAGGATGCCATTTTTTCTTTTTAACATTTTTTTTTTAGTTTAAGAGGGATAGTTTTTCTTTTCAATCTCTTTTCTCAATTGGAAGTGGGTAATTTTTTATTTTCAACATTTGTATTGAGTTGAAAGTGGGGAAATTTCGACTTTCAATTCTTTCAATTTTTCAAAGATTTTTATTTAGATGTAGGGGACGAACTTTTAGTTCTTTTCTTTTAATTAGAAGATGTAATTTTTTTCTTTTTAACACCTTCTTTGAGTTAAAAGGGGCAAATTCCCATTTGGAATTTCTTTCTGAATTGGAAGAGGGACATTTTTCTATTTAAAAATTTTTTATGTAGTTAGGAGGGTCGAAATTTCGGTTATTTCTTTTTCTGAATTTGAGGATGCCATATTTTATTTTTAGCATTTTTTTTAGTTGAAGAGGGGAAGTTTTTATTTTAAATCTTTCTTTCTGAATTGGGAGGGGCAAATTTTTTATTTTTATTATTTTTATTGAGTTGGAAAAGATAAAATGTTGGTTTTCAATTTTTTCTGTACGTAAAGAGGGAAATTTTTTTATTTTTAAGATTTCTATATAGTTGTAAGGGATGAAATATTAGTTCTTTTTCTCAATTAGAAGATGCCATTTTTTCTTTTAAGCATTTTTCTGGAATTGAAGGGAGCAACTTTTTATTTTGAATTTTTTTCTGAAGTAGAAGGGGGAAATATTTTATTAAAAACATTGTTATATAGTTAGGAAGGACGAAATTTTGGTTAATTAAAGGATACTATCTTTTATTTTCAGCATTTTTCGGTTGAAGAGGTCAAGTTTTTATTTTTAATCTTTTTTCCGAATCGGAAGAGAGTAATTTTTTTATTTTTAACATTTTAATTAAGTTGGAAGGGGGGAAATTCCGACTTTCAATTCTTTCTCAATTGAAAGAAGGACATTTTTTCATTTTCAAGGTTTTCATTGCCTTGAAAGAGAGGAAGGTTTCGTAATTTGAAAATTCAGATGAAAGAGAAACTTCTTATTTTTAATTTTGTACTGAATTGGAAGAGGGATATGTTTTATTTTGAACGTTTTCATTAATGTAAGTTGAGAAAAATATTAGTTTTAATTTACTTCAAATAAAAAACTTTTCAGTTTCAAGAGTTCGAATTTGTTAGTTCCAATGCGGGTGAAAAATTTTCGCGAACCGGGGAAAAAACGTCAATTTTTGTCCTCTACTAAAACGGCCACCCTGTCAGCACATTCTATACCATATTAGAATACTTTAGAAAAATTGAACACTTTCCAGAACGTTCCAGAATTTCTATAGAATTTTAGAAATAACGAATTTCAAATAAAATTCTAAGTCTTGAACTAGAAAATTCAAAAATATTCAAGGATATTTGTGAAAAAAAGTTGTATGCAATATTAATTTTTCTTGCCATCAAGTGTTTTTATTATTTAAATAAGTATAAAAGTTAATCATGCGGATTTAAGAAAAATAATATAAATATTGATAATGTAAACTTTTGAATACCAGTTAGTTACCTTTAAGATAATTGTATTCGAATTATATTATTGAGTTAATGAAGAAACGCTTTTGAAATCATTTAAATATTAAAAATTTTATAAGTTGATAACATTAGGGACAGGCTCATAACTATATGAATTATTATGTTATAAAGTGCATGTAGGACCAATTTTATGAGAATTATATAAAATTTCTCTCTCGGACACTGCTGTATACGAGTCTCTTGAAAGCACGATCGGTGTAAGCATATAAATCGTGTCTTGCATAAAGTAAATATTTTATCGGCTCTGGGAACAAGAAACGACAGATGTTGGCAGAACCGATTTACATTTATCTTAGTTTTTCTTCTGTGGATAAAAATATCAAGAAACAGAAATATTTTTAGTTTTATGAACTATTTATATTTTTATTAAATGTTTCATAAACTCAAGAAAATCGACTCAATTTCAACATAATTTGATTGAGCTTTGAATATTGTTGATGTGAATTTTTAAATTTATTATCAATATGTCAATTTCTAAATTCAGTCGACTTGGAGTTTACAAATTCAACTATATACTTATTGAACCGTTGGCGGTCGACTACGTAACTTTTTGTTCTCAAAATTCTGAACCGCGTACCAAAAAATATGAATTGAACCAACAGAGACGAATTTTCAACAGGCCTGTTGAATCCTCAACCAAAACAAATTTATTTTAAACCAAAAAGTTGCATTTTTAACCCGAATATATTAAATTTCTACCAAAAGAGATGAACTTTCACATCCAGAAGGAAAATTTTCAAGAAAAATTAAATTTTCAACCCAGAAAGTTTTTGAAGTTAACCAAGAAAAAAAATTCGATCCCAAGTGTTGAATTTTGAAGCCAAGAAGACGGAGTTTCCAGAAAAAAGGTTAAATTTTCAACCAACTAATAGAATTATCAACCAAAAAGATCAATTATCCACTAAAAAGACGAATTATCAACAAAACACGGAAAATTTTGACCAAATGGTTGAATTTTCATCCAAGAAGATAATTTTTCCACCAAAAAAGACAGGTTTTTGACAAAATACTCAAATTTTTGACCAGATTGTTTATTTTCAAGTCTAAATAACAAATTGTATACAAAAAAGTTCAATTTTCATCCCGCAAAAGCAAATTTTCAACCAAAAAGGTGAATTTTCAACTAAAATGATGAATCTTCAATCAAAAAATGAATTTTTAAGAAAGAAGTTCAACTTTCGAATAACAAGTTGAATTTTCAACCTAGAAGGATAAATGGTCATCAAAAAATGTATCAGTTGATGGTTAAACGAAAAAAATATTTTAATTAAAAATCAAAAACATTCGAGTTCAATCAAAAAGACGAATTTTCCACAAGATACTTAAATTCGTAACTACAGAAGATTAATGTTCAACCAAACAGTTGTATTTTTAACAAAAAAATTGATTTTCTATTAAAAAAGATGAATTTTCAACAAAATACATCAATTTTCACCCAAGAAGTTATATTTTCAGTTAGAAAATTAGTTTATTAACGATAAAAACCAATTTTTGACAAAGAAGTTTAATTTTCAACCAAAGAGGTGAAATTACAACAAAAGTTATAAATCTTCAACCAAAAAATGAATTTTTGAGAAAGTATTTCAAGTTTCAACCAAGGACTTGAATTTTCAACCTAAAAAGATGAATCTTCAACAAAAAATGTATTAGTTTTTATTTGAAAGAAAAATTATTTTTGTTGAAATCAAAGACATTCCAATTTAATGAAATAACTACAAATTTTCAACAAAATACTTAAATCCTCAACTAAAAATGATTGATTTTGAACCAGAAAGTGGCATTTTTAACTACGAAAATTGATTTTGTATTAAAAACGAAGAGTTTTCAACAAAATACATAAGTTTTTACCCAAACAGTTAAATTTTAAAACAAAGAAATAAATTCATAACTAAAATTATGAATTTTGAACACAATACATGAATAGATTTTGAATAAAGTAGTTTAACTTTCGATCAAATAGTTGAATTTTCTACCAAATTGTTGAATTTTCTTCAGTTTCATGTTCGATTCCAAAATACGAATTTTCTACAAAACGGTTTAATTTTCTACCATATATTTAAATTTTCAAGTACAAACTAACAATTTTGCACAAAAAAGTTGAATTTTCAAACAAAAAATATGAATTTTCAACAAAAAAGAGTGATTTTCAATAAACGTTTAAGAAAGTAAATCAACTTTCAACCAAGGAGTTAAATTCTCAACCTAAAGAGATGAATTGTCAACAAAAAATGTAAAAGTTGATATTCCAACCAAAAAATATTTCAATTTGAAATAAAAACATTCGAATGTAACCAATAAAGACGACTTCTCAACAAAATACTTGAATCCTCAACTAAAAAAGATTAATTTGCTAACTAAACACTTGAATATTTAACAAAAAAATGATTGTTCATAAAAAAAGACGAGTTTTCAACCAAAAATAGTTAAATTTTTAGTTACAAAAATTAATTTTTAACAAAAAAAGGACGATCTTTCTAGGCACGACAAAGTATTTTTTCTTGTTGAACAATAATATATTTTGCAAAAACCATATTTTTGTAAAGCAATACCATTATTTGGTTGCAGTGATAATATGGTTTTGTTGAATCTGAAATGAAATGTATTTTACTGAACGAAAATCTTTTTTCTTCTTCTGGCTTTTTCGTTAAAGAAGGAATGTTTGGTTTTATTTTGTAAAATAAAATAAGGAAGCTATGTTCATAATAGTAAATTATAAATTCAAATAAAAATAAATCACTATCACTGCTGTCAATTTCTCATAGGAACAACACAACAACAACAAAAATACGACTTTATTTAATTTATAATTATTTAGAAAACCCTCACAAAACAAAGCGACAGTACGTTGCATTCTCTGACATATCAGCGCAGTCTATTGTTTGGTACGAGCAACCAAATTCCTTGGTGCAATTAACAATCGGTACTTTAAAAAAATTTTCTCTTTGAGTCAACTAAATTGTTTCGTTAAATCAATCACTTTTTCAGTACTCTCAACCGAATTTTTGTAAAACGACCAGGAACTGAAAAAAAATTTTTTGTTAATGTAATTTTTTTCGCAGTGAATGGAGATTGCATTGGATATCTTGCAATTTTTTTCTACAATTTATAAATAAAAGAGAAAACTGTATTATTTAAGAACCGTTATAGTTGCAATTTAGAATTCATTTTTTGTTATTCTAGTTGAATTCATATGTAGGATTTATTTTTCTTCTATAGAATTTAATGCAAGACCCATTGGAATATTATCAAACACCGATGCTACATCCAGCGACAGAATAGAATGTGCAGTTGGAACATTAATCAATTTCTATATGGAATAACTTCGCTAAAATATCAATTTATTAGAAATTGGAGTTATTTTATGGTTGAATATCATTTTACACGATACAGTTTTGTTCTATTTTCTCTTTCCCGTAATAAACATTTGACTGCTGCCTGAAATGCTCTCATCGTAAATATGAAAACATAGAATACATCAGAATATGGTGTGTTTACATTATGCATATGGCTTAATATACATAAATGTATGATCCTACATTATACAATGTAACCACATCAGTATATTATAAGCTGAGTCAGTTTTTTATAAACCAATAGTATCAATAATGAGAATTTTCATATTGTTTTTCATCTTGGATTCTTATGAAAGTACGCCTGAATGAGTTTTATAAAAAGGATCATTCGTTAGCCAACGTGAACTTTTTATAAAATTAAGATATGGATCTGAAAATTATTTTATTTCATTTAATTAGGATAATATCCGTCGTAAATAAATTCAGAGAAAATAAATTAACTTTTTTCTTCTTAATTACCCATTTCTAACTAATTATTGTCTAAGTAAGTATATGGTTCAAAACACAGATTGATGGGAGTTCATTATTTGTTATCCATTCAAATAATTAAATTCTCTCATTTGGCCCTTGTATTAAGGGCTTCAATTGTTTTTAAAATAAAAAATAAAATATATGATGATCAGAATATAACTAGTATTGAAAAATTTAAATAGAAAAGAGCACTTAGAAAAATGTTTCTTCGAATCAATCGAAGTCTTTCTGTAATAGAAGGACAAACAAATATATCATGGATTGAAAAAAATATCTGTTTCGTTACAAAAAACTTATTCGATTCAAACACACCATTCTTTTATTTAAACAAATTTTATTTAAACTAAACGAATTTTATATTTGATTTAGGGCAAAAAAAATCTTTATTTGATTCAAAGAAACCTTTTTCTGAGTGAATAGGATTTTATTTATCCATGTACATTCTAGATTAGGGTGGTCCAAATTTTTTTCTTTGAATTTTTATGCTTATCCACCCCTTAAATTGTTTGAATGCAGGAAGAAATGAATGCGCATTTAAAAAAATATATAGAGGTTCCACAATCCCTATGAAGTTTAACACGTTTTTCCCAAAAGAAAATAAGACGTTTTTGTAAATTTTATTAAGAATCGTCAATATTTGAGGTATCGAGTTGACCCTCAATATTTCTCTTTAAAATTTGCCATAAAATACGACTCAATAATTACTTTTTGAATTTCACCACCATCAGTCTGTTTTATAGGGTCCCAAAAAACCCCATTAGTGAAAAATTGACTTTTGCGAGTTTCTGGCGCTTATTATTATTTTTTTTCAGTTTATTTTAGTACAAATTGTTTCTTGTACATAAAATATTACTTTTTACTGATAATTAAATGTTTATATGAATTTGCTTAAACAATTGGTTATTGTTTATAGCATTTTTCTTTTAGAATAGCGTAAGCAAATCGCGTAGTTTTCCGAATTTTTCAACTTCTCAGTTAGAGCAAGTGTTCGGTTAGAGCTAATATTATTATTTAATTTTTATTATTTTAATACATTATTTTATTATTTTTAATAATATTCTCTTCCAATAATGCTAGAAAGTTTTGGTTTTTTCTTAAAATTTTTACATTTTTGTCCAGTTCTCATTTAGAGTGAGGTAATAATTAATGTAATTAAACATAAATAATAGTTTGCACAATTTATTATTGCTCATAACTATCTTCTCATATAGTAATGCTAGATAGTTGCGCGTTTTTCTCAAATTTCCAACTTTTTCTCCACTTTTAACTTAGTGTGTTAATTATTATTGCGAGTTAATGACATAATTATTTAAATAATTCCATATTGTTTTTAACTACCTTCACTTAGAGTGATGCTAGGAGGTTTCAGTTTTTTATGAAAGTTTTAGTTTCTCTTTGACTTTGTAGTTATGAACAAACAATAAACTAACATCAACAAGATTCATTTTTCGAAGAGTGTTATACTTTTTTTTGTGTTTTACACGACGAAGTTTATTGCAGAGCCTTAAATGGATGATTAATTGCTATATAGTCTATTCTTAAATTAAAGGTAAATAAATTATTTTCAAGTTTCAATTTCAGAAAAAGACTATCAACAAAAAAAAGAAAACGCTTAACGAAATGATTCTCTTCGACGTTTATTTTATATTTTTATAAGTGAAAACCCAGAGAAAAGTAAAAAATTATCAAAAAAACTAGCATCTTTATAACATTACTCTAAGGGAAAATAGTTATAAGCAATAATAAAATGCTAAAACTTTCCATTCAATTTCATTAATTTTTACCTTACTCGAACGAAAAGGTTGACAAAACTTTCAAAATTTTAGAGAAAACTGTAACTTTCTAGCATTAGTCTAAGAGGAGATAGTTATAAACAATAAAACGTTCTTGAAGCAATTATGTTTCTTGAACTTTATTAATTATTAACTCACTGTAACAGAAAAATTACCAAAAATTTAGAAATTTCAGAAAAAAACAGCAACTTTCTGAACATTTACTTTCATGAACTTCATTTAATTATTTCCTCGCTCTGATTGAAAAGTAAGGAAAAAATACAGATGAAACCGCGATTTCCTACCTCTATTTTATGAGAATAGAGTAGGAAGTAATATTTGATGCATTTGAACTATTTTGTACTAAAAGAAACAGCAAACAAATGATGATTGGTGTCAATAACTAGAAAAACCAAATTTTTCAATTATGAGGGATTTTTTCAGTCCCTGTGAAACAGACTCATGGCCGTGCAATTCAAAAAGTAACTTTTTATTCATATTCCATGGCTAATTGTGAAGAGAAATATTGAGAGTGAACTCGATACACCTAATATTGACGATTCTGATTGAAATTTACAAAAACTCTAAATACAATTTTTCGTGTGTATTCGAATAAATTTGGGGGAGAAAAGGGGTACGCATGAAAATTCAAACAAAAAATTTCCAGTGCATTTTTGAATCCATTGCACATGCTCATTGGGCTTTCACATATCATGCATTTTACATTTAATTTCAGAACTAAATTGAAAGTTTTTTTAAAGAATTATAAATTGTGATTTTTGCAATTAAAACAGTTCAAGTTAAAGCCTAAGTAAAAATGAAGAATCATAAATGATTCTCCAATTAAAACAAATTATTCGCTATTTCTTACTTATACGAAAATTGTTGTATTTGGCTTTTTTTAGATAATTGAATTATTCAAATTACTCTAGCAACTTTAACAATAATTTTACCGAACAAATAAAAAATATATGTTTACTCTCTTTGACAAAGGTATAGATTCTTTTTTATAGAAAATTTACTTTATTAAAAGTAATGGTACTTGAATTATGTCAGTGCTAATTTATTTTTTGTTATAAAAATATTCTTAACAGAATAAAAAAATGTATGGATTTTCCATTGTCACCATATATACACATGTTACCAAAAATCCGTTCATATTGGAATATTCTACGAAACAAACTGCAATTTATTCATAACAATGATCGGATATCGGATTTAAAACATATCGAACAATTTACAAACTATAAAAGAAGAATTTCCGCAAGAATTGGAATT
Organism: Andricus curvator; assembly: GCA_932195095.1. NCBI lineage: Eukaryota > Metazoa > Arthropoda > Insecta > Hymenoptera > Cynipidae > Andricus > Andricus curvator. The sequence continues at coordinate 269,756 of CAKNYM010052962.1, read as the reverse complement.
GTGCAGAAAATCGTTTTGAAATATGGACGCCGAATCTCAAAAACCAGTTTTGTTAAGCTTCCCTAACAACTGCACAAGTCACCCTTTATTCAATTTTTTTTTCTACTCATTCGCCTGGAATTAGGTATTATTTAATCACACAATATAGAACGTACTCAAGACCCCGATCTTTTTTCCCTTGTCCTATATCTCTATTACACAGAGGGGTATAACCTCGTAACTGGATTCCTAGAATTTCCAGCGTCATTCTAGGCTTGCAGTTACCTTATCTTCCTGTGAATAGTCTTTCATCAAGGTGCTTTGTGTAACGCAATTCGATAACACGAGCTTATCGAGAGATAAACGACAGAATTAAATTATTGTTTCATTTTATGGTATTAAGCCAGGGTTCATGTTTTATCCTTGCGTTAATCAAAACGCTGCAGGGCAAATACTGCTGCCATATTTTACTCGAAAATGTATATTTTCAATCGAATTCGCGTAGAAAAAAAAAGACTTGGGGGAAACCAGTACGAGGTGGATACCAGTACGAACTGAATAATGGTACAAAGTGACTGGATTTTATAGCAAAAGTTCTCGGTAGTATTTTTTATAAGTGGCTATATTAAAAAAAAGTTTTGTAATCAACCTTTTCACTACTTACTTACTATTTTTTAATTGAAAAATTGAAAAATGTGTTTTTGACATGGCGATGAAAATTTTTTCTTCTGAGAGATTATCATTTTTTAAGGAATTAAATTGCTTTCACTATTCTTTTACTTGTTTCTTTGATTTGTCCAACTACGATAGTCAGTAGCAATGACTTCCATATTTGCATATTATATACGATACAGTTTCGAGCTCGTTAAATGTTTATAATATATCAAAAAATTATTACTGTTTGAATAAAAAAATGTATTTGAATAACAGTTTCAGATATTTGTTGCATATATTTGTACACGTTGTCCTTCGACAACTAATAGGAAGGGTTAAAATATAAATATTCACTTCGTACCAGAAGAGTACTATCAGAATAAAATTAGAGCGTTTTAAAAAAAGTACAAAAATATAGGATAAATGGCTAATATAATTCATGTGATGGCATTGCTATCTTCAAAATGAATGTTCGAGATTCAATTTGGAATGTAACACTTTCCCGATTTGTTCATCATTTATCAACATTATGACGTCATAAGTTTTTATATCTCCATCGTACTGGGTTCCCCTATATGTTAGTAAATTTGTTTGTCCTCTATGTTCCACCATAAAATTCGATAGGATTGAAATATTAGCATGCATTTTTTTAATGTAGGCAATGACAGTGCGAGTAAACAATTTTACTATTATTTTTATTGTATATCTTGATCAATTAGGGACCGATTTGCGTTACATTTTTCAGTATCAATAAAATTTCGAATTTGAATTTGGACATTGAATGTTTTTCATGAAAAATCGTTAACGGGTGTATTTGCATGCACTATTTATGAATGTGGCCATGATAATACTCGCAAAATTCATTTTGATGGTAAACATTTGAAAAAAAAACATTCTTTTATTAATGTGAGGTTTTTTTCTATACCTTTACTCTAAAAAATCTACCTCTCAGTTATATTCGAACCCATTTCCAGTATTAAAAAAATCACTTGTTTATAGTTAGTCATACCCAAACTCGGAAAAACCGACCTCTCAAATATATTTTCACCCATTTCCAGTTTCAGTTTGAAACTATTCGTTTACAGTTAGCTATACACTAACTTTGGGAAAGCAACCTCTTATTTATATTTCACCCCATTTCCAGTACTAAAAAAACACCGGTTTATAGTTGGCTATACTTTAACTCTGCAAAATCCATCTCTCAATTATATTTGACCCCATCTCCAGTTTTTGCTTGGAACAACCCGTTTTTAATTGGCTTTACTCTAAGTTTTGACAATTCACCTTTTAATTATATTCGACCCAATTTTCAGTTGTAAAAAACACCACCTGTTTATAGTTGGTTATACCCCAACTCTGCAAAATCTACCTTTAAATTATATTGCAACCCATATACAGTTTTGGTTTGAAACCATCCGTTTACAGTTAGCTATATTCTAACTATGGGAAATCTACCTCTTATTTATATTTAACCCCATTTTCAGTACTAAATGAAAAACCGCCTGTTGATAGTTAGCCATGCACCAACTCTGCAAAATCTATCAATCAATTATATTTGACCCTGTCTCCAGTTTTTGTTTAAAACCACCCATTTATAATTGGTTATATCCTAACTTTGGGAAATTTATCTCTCAAATACATTTGACCCTATTCCAGCTTTTTGAACCACCCGTTAATAGTTGGATATACCCTAACTGTGAAAAATCTAGCTCTCACTTATATTTGAGCCCATTTCCAGTATTTAAAAAAGCACTTGTTCATACTTGGCCATATCTGGGCTTGGAAAAATATACCTCTCATTTATATTTAACCCCATTTCCAGTATTTAAAAAAGGCTGTGTCTAGTCGTACCAAAAAAATGGTAGACTAGTCTTTCCGAATTTCGGGACGAGACATTTCGAAAAAAAAGAGTATAGTTTACCATACTTGGCAAAATGTTCCTATCAATTATTTTTAAACCCATTTGCAGTATTATACAAAAATCAATCGTTTATAGTTGGCTGCACTATAAAATGGCGATGCATTTTAATAAACTAATTACTAATGTGGTCATGAAGATACCATTTTTAGTTACATTATTTTCATCGCCATTGACTAGTTTATTTATACGTATATTCACAAATTATAAATGAAAAATTCTATTGCATTGCCTTGAATGGAGAATTATACGTAGTGCTACAATTATTTACAAAAAATTAATAAATGTTATAAGATTCTACGTAAATATTATGCATAAGTATAATTTATATAATTTTTCAGAATAAAATTTTGGGACAACAGCATTACCATAAAGAACGAAAAACGAAACTTTAAAGCTTTAACCTCGTTTTTTCTAAAAAAAGTTGCCGTTCTAAAAATTCACGTCGTAATGGAAAATTGCCAATGTGTAAATATAATTTATTTATCGAAACAAAGTTGATTCTAAAACGATTTATCTCTATTAGATTAATTTTTTATGACAGAGTGAAGGCTATTAGGATTATATTTTCCCTATAGCTAGTAGGAGCGGAAATTTATGCTGCTTTCACATCCATTGTGAGCTACACAGCTAGGATGGTGATTACAATCATGTCGCTCATTGTATCCGTCTTTGATTACATCTTCTTTATAATGCTTTGAGATCTCCCTTATACAGTCTTTATGATAAAATTACGCAAGGAACCAGAAACTTTTAATTACACAAGGACTAATTCTCAATAGAATGTTGGAAGTTACGAAAAGATAATTAACGTTCTCATGCGAGAATATTAGCACAACACAGTACGATGTATGTCCGGAAAGTATGCGACGCTGTTCTCTAAATTTCTACCTACTTTTGCAATTGTCAAAAACAGGTATCTACCATTCAAGGGGGACCTCTGTAAGGCCTTCTTCTATGTAAAATGAACCTGAGAATCTTTTGTCGACTAGCGTACGCAGTTTCGTAAACGTCTAACCATGTACGCGTCGCATTTCTGGATGACGAAACGCACCGAATAAAGATTGTGCATTAAATGTTGCCAAAAACTTGCCCATTCATGTTCAGGAACCATCGCTATGATTCGAAAAGTGTATGGTGATGAGTCCATGAGTGATACTCAAACTTAAGAGTGGTTTCAGCGATTTAAAAGTGGTTGTACTTCAGTGGAAAGTGACCCTTGCTCTGGTAGGCCCAAAACGGACAAAACACCTCAAAATGTAGTTTGAGTGCAAGTGTTATTTAATGGAATTCGTCGTTTAACAGTGAGAGATATAGGTAGACTTTGGGATTTCAAAAACTATCGTTCCGGAAAGTTTGAGCCAAGATTTGCAGATGAGCGGCGTCGCTGCAAAATTCGTTTCACGGCTGCTGATAGAACACTGCAAGAATTATCAAGGGTAATTTGCCCCGGACAATTTGGAATCAATCAGAAACAACAAATTATGGGTTTGTTTCTGTAAACCTTATTTGTGAAAAAGTGGCGCCTGGGTCCTTCACCATGACAACGTACCTGCCTATTCATCGCAGCTTATTCAGCAATTTCTGGAGGAACACGGTATTACGCAACTGCGGCAGCCCCCATACAGTTATGACCTGGCTGTGGTTTCTGGCTGTTTCCGAAATTGAAGCGTTCTCTAAAAGGAAAACGATTTCAGTGCGTAGAGGAAATAACATAGAGTGCGGCGAAGCATCTGTAGCTCTCTCTCTATTCCTAATAGAGACTTTGAAGAGTGCCTCTGGAAGTGGGAGGATTACTGGAGGAAGATTTTGGTTTACAAACGGGAGTATTTTGAAGGCAAAATTATCGCTGTTGACCAGAATCAACTCTTCCTCCTGATACACCACAAGGCCGGATACTTTCCGGACAGACCGAATCAACAGACCGGATGCCAGTTGATCAATTTGATCCCGAAATTGGATCAAAATAATATGCACCGCTTTTATAAAGATTTTAGATTTTTTAATTCAATCAGAAAATTTCGCCTCAGAATTATCCGATTTTCGAGAACAATGTCACGCCCAACTCATGACCGTCTATGCACATTGAAATTTGCAAACTGATTGTGAGCTTTTAAAGAATCTAAAGGAAAACTTTTTGAAAGTAAAAAAAAACTTTTTCAGAGCTGTATAGATTCATAGCCTAATGTAGAAATGTCGGAACTAAGCAAATATAAAGAAACACTTTTTGAACGAAAAAAGAAATAATTTTCCGATTTGAATATTCCTTTTTTCGGTTGAAAATATTTTTTCTTGTACCGGAATATTTAAGAATTCCATTTCAAGATTAATGATATTTTTCAATGGAATTATAGTTTTCTACTTATTTTTGATTGCGAATTCATATTTTTTGGTAAATTCCACTATTTGGTAAAAAATGTAATTATGCTGTTCAAAATTCAAATATTTCGTTCAAAATTTGACTTCTTGAGTTCAAAATTCAACTATTACAGTAAAATGTTCAATTATTTGGTTAAAAATAACTTTTTTTTGAAGAAAATTCATATTTGCGGGTTAAAAATTTAACTGTTTGGATGAAATTTTTTTTCTTTTGACAAAAAACCTTTTTTACCTGAATATTCAGCTCTTTTGTTGAAACTTCGTTTTTTTTTTGTTCAAAATTATTTTCTTTTTTACCTGCAAATTTAACTATTCCAATTTTAGTTGCAAAGTTTATGTTTTTCGGTGAAAAGTGTCACTATTTGAATCAAAAAAGGGCCTGTTTCAGTTCAAAATTCATCTATTTAGGTAGAAAACTAATCTTCTTGGTTGAAAATTTATCTTCTTGGTTCGAAATTAATTCTTTTTTAGCTGAAAATTTAAATATTCCAATTTTGGTTGCAATATTTTTTTGTTGTTGAAAAATTAACTGCTTGATTGAAAATTGATCTGTTTTAGTTGAAAATTCAACCAATCAGTTGAAAATTTTTGTATTTTGTTCAAAATTCATCTATTTAGGTAAAAAATTAATATTGTTGGTCGGAAATTTATCTTTTTGATCATCATCATTTTAGTTAAAATTCATCTCCTTGGTGGAAAATTTAACTATTTTGTTGAAAATTCATGTATTATGTTCAAAATTAATCTTTTTTGGTGGAAAACTAATCTTCTTGGTTGAAAATTTCTTTTTTTGGTTCAAAATTTATCTCTTCTCGTAAAATTTCTTCTTTTTTGTTAAAAATTCAGCTGTCTGTTTAAAAATTTGTTTGTTTATTTTGATTGAAAATTTAATTTTTTCTATCTGAAAATTAACTATTCCATCTTTGATTGAAAATTTATCTTTTTCATTGAAAATTCAAGTCCTTGATTGAAATTTCAACTCTTTTGTTAAAAATTAATTTTTTTCGTTGAAAATTCATCACATTAGTTGAAAATTCATCTCCATGTTTGACAAATGAACTATTTTGTGGAAAACACATATTTTCTTATATATATATACCATTAAACCATTTCCCTTTCAGGGTAGGCGTGACACTACCCGATTCGGGTAGTGTTTCTAGGTTTTTCTTGTAGTTATAAATAACTACAAGTAATAATTCATTTCTATGGTTGAAAATTTAACTATTCCATGTTTGGTTAAAAATTTATATTTTCTAAATGGAAATGCATAGTTTTTGTTCGAATTCGTCTTTTTTAGTAAAACTTTGATCTTCTTAATGAAATCCACTGCTTTTGATTTAAAATAAAAAAAGTTTTTGTTTAAATTTTTGTTGAAAATTCGTTATTATTGATAAAAAATTACTCTTCTCAGTTGAAAAATTATCTTCTTAGTTGTAAAATTATATTTTTCAGTTGAAAATTCAACTACTTGCTTGAAAGTTGAATTTCTTTGTTAAGAATTAATTTTTAATTTTTAACTGTTATATTGGGTATTTGTTTTTTTTAGTTCGATGGTAATTTTTTTAATTTAAAATTCAACTATTTCATTTTTGGTTAAAAATTTATCTTTTTTGGTTAAAATTTTTTATATATTTTTTTTGAAACTTCAATGTTCTCTGAAACGTATTCTGTTGGACCTGGGAAGTTGTAAATCTTTTGAAAATGAGCGTCAAAACTATGTCAATCTAATCGAACACTTTTAGATAGAAAAATATTACTTTCCAGATCCATAAAGATTAATCTATAGCTTAATACAGGAAAATTGTAATTTTTCTCCCATCCAGAAATTGGAAAATTTTCTGAGTCACTCCTTGTTTTATAAATATTATGTCGGTCATGACAAACCTCCGACTTTCCATAAAAAGTATAATAACTGTCACTCGATAGGTGTGAATGCAGTTGTGTAAAAATTAATTTCCGAAATGCAAAAGTGGAGAATTTTTATCTAAAGTTGATAATCAGAATGATATTCATCTTTTTGATATCCCAGCATTCATTTTGAATTTGCGTTTGACTTAAGTATTTTTTAAAAACTAATTTTAGGCTTATAGCACTTGAAACTCAAATTAGATGGTTTGGAAAATGCACAATTACAAATAAAAATTTGACATGTTACCATGTGAACATGCGAACATGTGAATAAAATTGAACATTATTTTTAATGTTTGATTTCTTTTAAAAGTTTTCCAGAGCGAAAACTCTTATGTGGACCAGTAGTTCTGTCGCATGACGTAAATCGAATTTTACTACTTTTTAATACAGCGAGTTAACCACTCTCAATGAAACTTTTATTATTATTACCAATAAAGAAGGAATAGATTCAGATTATCTTAAGACGTAATGATCTTACATAAATCTTTAAGATCAATTAACTAGATGGATACTGAGAGCTTAGAAGGAAATTAAGTTAATTAAAGTAGGGATTCTTGAAAGACCATTACCAATTTGATTAATTTACTTTTTCATTCACTTTTTTTCATGGAGAAAGCTAGAAAAGTGACTCAAACAATTTTTTTTATGTTCTCATCCTCATCTTACACCTCGATTTTTTATTTTACAATGCAAAAAATATAGGGTATCAAAAAAATTTTTAAACTTTACTTTCAGATACTCCTTTCCGAAAAATTGTAGGCGTATCTCCTAAAATTCATGAACTTTCTCTGAAAAAAGTTAGTTCTGGTTATTGTGTAAACTGCAAAATAAGTATACAAAAGATTTAATTGTCACTCCAATCTCATTTTAGAAAAAATAAACAAGTTTCTCAAAACAATTATTATATTAATTAAACACCGAGTTCAATATTCTCAAATATCTTTCAACTACACTCAACTACCGATTCCGGGCCGGCCTCGGGTCTGGGCGGCCCAGAATCGGATGCGTTTTTTTCATGTCAGCACTCAGAACCGTATATGTAGCCTCTGACCTTGGAACAGTATATGCCCAGAGTGACGCGATGTAAACAACTTCTGAAACGGCCCTGATGGTCCGAGCGTATAGACTGTCAAGGGACGCTCAGGTAGGAAACAGAAGCAGTCAAACGTGAAGCCGGCCGAAGATCGGGCGGCCCAGAATCGGGAGTTCAGTGTATTTATGAATCCAATAAGATTTCAAGTAATTTTAAGAATTTTCCTAATATTTTTCGAGAAGTTAATTAACATTTTTGGTATATATTTATGTTCCAGAAAGCAGCTGCATCATTTATTGATTCTGAACACATCATCATTATTCTGATTGTTTTTTCATTAATCGTATTCGGCCTTTGCTTCACATTCGTATTTAATTGTGTCCGAAAACTCGTTCAAGATCATCGCATTATAAGAGTGAGTAACTTTTGTACTTTCTTATTCAAAAATTTTGCTATCTTGCATAATATATTTATTATTCATCTTATTTATATACCCCATCAATAATAATTTCCCAGTAATAGTTATTTAAGGCAGTTGTCATGCCAAAAATCAGATCTCTGGGAAAAAAAAGTTTTTATATGATTTTAAGAATCAAAATGATAATAATGGTGATTTAATCTTAAGTAAAAAAGATAATTTTAAATCAATTTTAAAACTTACAAAAACATTTATTTTAACAGTGTTTTTATCAATTGAATTTTCGCTTACGATCGCTTATAACCAATTTTTTAAAAACGATTGAATTTTGGAAAATGATGGATTATTCTTTCGAAAAAAATATCCTTCATACCTCTTCTGTTTTCAATTTTGATTGTAAATTTTTGTATTGTTGGAATCGTTACGACAATATTAAAAAAAAATAGTTTTCAAACAAATTTATATATTTGAAGATTATTTACTTATTTTTAAAATTCGAATCTGTAGAGTTGTAGGGGATGGTTTACCCAAAAAAAGAAACGAAATATTAAAATTAAACCATGTTCAAAAACTTGGCAGGAAGCGACAGTAAGGGGAAATTGAACTACAAAAACTATTCTTGAAATAATTAATTTTTGTGAGTTTGAACCTTTTTTTTATAAAAAATGTTTTTTCTTCCATAATAAATGACTGATAATATTATTTTAATACTTAAAATTATAGAAAACATTTTTTTCCAGCTATCTGATTTTTGGCACGAAATCGTGGATTCCAGACCGGACTGGCAAACACCAGACCTTAACATCATCGGTTTCTTGAAAACTTTTGCTACTTATTTGTTACGTGGAAAAAATATAGAGTGCCAAAGATTTCACCTGAAGAAATTTGGTTGAAAATCAGTGTAGCTTTTTTATTGTATATTACATTCTCATTCTAATGAGAAGGTATTGGTTTTATGTAAAATTTGACATAGTCGGTTTTCATCAAATCTCCACGTTTTGAGACCTCCTGAGTCAGAAAAAACGATTTTTACGAAGGTGTCTGTCTGTCTGTAGTCTGTAGTCTGTCTGCCTGTCTGTCTGTCCGTCTGTCTGTCTGTAGCCACGATAACTTTCGAAAAAATGATCAGATTTGATTGAGCTTTGGCACACTTTTTTATGGCCGAAAAATAGAGAACGAGTTCGTTAACCAGCTATTTTGGATGAAAACCCAAAAAGTGAGCACATTTTGAAAATTTTTGAGACCACTTTTTTGGAAGATTTAAAAATTCTATGTACGGTTATTAGTAGTACGCAAAATGACGAACAAAATATTCTAATGACTTTTCGTGATAAAAAAAAAATTACTGGAGTTATAGCATTTTCAAAATTCCAAAAAACAAACGAAAATGAACATTTTAAGCCGAAAAACGCACGATATGAAAAAGAGTCAAGAGGAGAAAAACGTTGATTCCTGAACACCCTCTAATATTTTCATAACAACTTTTTGAATTTTTTGAAAAATACAAAATTCAAATTTTGATCGCACAAAAAATTAATGAAAAATCAAAAAAGCCATTTTGCTGTAAAACTATGCAAGATACCAGAAAAGATTATTTTACCAAAATTGTGCACCTAAAAAAGATCTACAAATTTCTTATCATTCACTTTTTGATATGACGCGTAGTTTTTGTTTTATTCGTAAAAAACAGCATTGAAAATAGAAAAATCAAATTTTCAGACGAATATTACCAGCTACGAAAAAATGACCGAAACAAAATTTGTTCATCCAAGGAAGAGGTACAAATTCATTGTGACTCATGTTTCGATAGGATGCGTGGTTTTTGTTTTATTCGTGAAAATAACATTGACAGTAAAAAAAATCAAATTTTTGAAAAAACAATGCAAGGTACGAAAACATATAAATGAACAAAAAGTGTGCATTCAAAAAAGTCTTACAAACCCGTAATCAATTTTTGTGGTAAGAATATATTCAAAATGAAAAAATTAACTTTTTTGATAAACGGCACAAGCTAAAATAAAATGTTAACTAATAAAATTTGTCGCCTGAATTATATCATTACTTTTCATTTGAAATCAAATACAAATTTAGTAATTTGTATATGAAGAACATATAATACGAAGCACAAAGTGCGCGCTCAGTGTATTTACCAAATCGCACGCCGTAAGTGCGCTCAAACTTTTTTGTTTCTATCATACGGTTCAAATGATTTTTAAATCAAATATCGAGCGCGAAGCGCGAGTGTCTGGATGAGAATGTGTTCCTTAAGGTCGATAGAACCTTGAGTAAATAAAGTTCCTTTTCAGTCTAAAATAAAAATAAATTTAACAATCACTTACTATGTAGAGGTTTTGATAATTTTATAATATTTGCAAACAAACTTTTTCTTTTCATCGAAGTCGAACACGAAGTTCAAAAATCTAGAGGAGCTGAGCGTAAAGCGCGATGCAAATACGCCCGAGCGCGTAGCGCGAGGTGAATACATAATCGAGCGCGAAGCGCGAGATCCAATAGTCGCGCGCCCTAGGCGCGCTCAAACTTGCGAGCGAAGCGAGCCACGCGCGAAGCGCGCCATGAGAATGTGCCCGCGAAGCGGGCAGATTTTTTTTTCTTTAAGTAAGAAAAATAAGTTTCAAATATCTTTCCACTGCAAAGTATCATTTTTACTTGTTTACGTCGTCTTTATAATTGATTTTATAGATTTGAGGTATTATCAATAATTGAGGGGCATTTGAAGTATAAGCATCGAGTAAAGCTAAATATAAATAAAATAAAGTATGAGCCAAAGTATAAAAATCCCGAATAATAAAACTCCCGAAGAGCTTATAATATTATACCGAATTTGAAAATTTCCGAATAATAAATTCTACGTCAGTTTATAATATTACCGAATTTGACAATTTCCGAATAATAAAATTAGAGACAGAAAATTGCCGAGTTATAAAATATTCGACACTGTGAAATTCCCGACGATAGAAAATTCTTGAATTATAAAATTACCGAATATAAACAATTAAAAATAATATAGTTGTAAACGAGCCGAAGACGACTTCAAGCACCTGCTGCAAACGAAATTTGTTGTAACAAATTCAGGAAATTTTTGATTTGAGAAACAACGAAAACAAATTTTTCAAAAATTTATGGTAATTTTTGGAAATTTCTGGTAAAATTGCCAAAAATTACCAAAAAGTTCCTGAACTTTTCGGTGATTTTTTAAATTACCAAGAATTTCAAGAAACCTAAGGTATCCAAAGCTTTTTGAAAAAAAAAAAAAAAAGTTCCCAAAATTTCGGAAAATCGAAAATTGCTAAATTAAAAAAATGTCTGGAAGTTTCTGGAAAGATGATAAATTAACGGAAATTTCAGGTATCCGAAATTTTCGGTAATTTATCGGTAATTTATGGTAATTTATCAGTCATTTATGGTAAGTTATCACCTCGAGTTTGTCCAATCACTATTCACTACTCACAATCAGTCTCTCAAGCGGTTTTCGAATTTTTTTATACGATTTTGGAGTTGGTCACTTCCCGCACGCAATGCAAGCCTCGAAAAGCGAACATTTTGTGCATGCGTTACAAAAAATAATTTTTTGGATCCATATTATTTATTTATTATAAATGCAATAATTAAATATTTGAATCAGGAAAAACTTTTCTAATATGTTTAGTGTATTTAAAAAAATTATTGTTTAAATTCAAAATAATAATAATTTGGAAAAAAATTTCTCAATGCAAGTTTTTTTATTTGAAAACGTGGATTGTAGATTTTTAAATTATTAGTCTTGTTATAAAAATCTTGTTTGTATATTGTTCTTTGCATTGAGAAATATTGTCTTTCGATTATTGTTGTTTCAAATCTAAACAATAATTTAACTTAAATACATTAAACATGCAAAAAAATTGTTAATCAGAATATTTCATAATTGTATTTTCAGCGAATAAATATGATTTATTGAAAATCAATTTTTCTCATTGTTTAAATTCGATCATTGTCTAGTATCGAATATTTTATAATTTGGCAAATTTTTTATCGGAAATTTTATCATAGGGAATTTTCAAGATCGGTAGTATTATAAACTGTGGGGAATTTTACCATTAGGAAATTTTTCAATTCGGGTTTTTTATATTCCGGCAATTTTATACTTTCGGCAATTTTCTATTTTGAATATATTCTTTTTCGGGAATTTTTCCAGTATCAAGATTTTTCGGAAGTTTTTAGTCGTCTCATTAAACAACTTCATCAACACATGCCAATTTGTTTTTTATTTTTCAAAACTAAGCCTCGTATTTCTTTTCGTATAGTTTTTGCTAGTAAAATTAATTTTAAAATGAGAAATGGAAAAGAAATCTGTTTAATTAAGAATTTTCTAAAAATGTGCAGAAAAATGTTTTTTCTTTTAATTGTGTTGAAAGTGTAACGAAATCTAAGAAAAATCCAATGTTCTTCAATCGAAGCCGAAAAAATTGAGGTTTGACATACTCAACTTTTTCCAAAAAAGTGTGAATTTAACTCAATCCAAAAAAAAGCTTTTTGCACATTTGAAAAAAATTGTAAATTGCACAAAATTTTCTTATCTCTTTACTGGTAAAAAAAGCACATGCAAAATATTTGGGATATTTTATAACAAATAGGAGTTTTTTAATTTTGAAATCCAAAAAACGAGCAGAAGATATTATGGGACGACTGAAAAATCTCGAAAAATGAAATTCTCTACTCTTGAAAATTTCCAAAATGAGAATATTGCCGACAATTTAAAATTAATGAATAATAAAATTCCTGACAAATTTGAAAAAAAAAATCTGAAATAAAATTTCCGGCATTATAAAATATCCGACATTGCAAAATTGCTGAAACAAGGAAATTTTTTCATTTAAACAATTAAGAAATTGTTAAATAATGAAATAAAAAGTGAAAAAACTTCTATTTGTTGAAAATATTTTTAGTTTTTTGATTATTTTATTATTTATTCATTATTAAAACAATTTTTCAGATTCGGAAATTTTACAGTGTCGGGAATTTTATTTTTCGGGATTTTTTAGTCGTTTTGATGTTAGCCGACTCGCACATTTTTTCTTTCACTTTTTTTGCATGCCAACCAACAAATATTTTTCTTCTGGCCCAAACAATTCAATTATTTTTAACATTTTAATTTCCGTAATACCGAAAATCTATAACATAAATAATAAAACTGATATAATCACTTAGCAAATGTATTCTGCAGTGAAAAGGTTTTAAAAACTCATGTTTGTGACTTAGAGAAAAAATGTTAAATAACATAGTAAGAAATGACATTTCAGGTAAAAATTAAAAAATTTTGCTTACACATTTCTCTTCTGGACAACAGAAAAAGAAAAAAAGTATTGCAGTATAAAATAAAGAAGCATACAGAAAATCAGGTTAGGCAATTTTTGTGAATCCAGTTTTTTAAGCAGTAATACTTTTTGTTCAAAAATATGAAAAATAAATATGAATAAAACGGTTGGAATCAATTGGAATCTCAAAATTTGGATTCATCGCAGTTTTTCAGAATGAAAAAAGGAGTTATAGTTAATTAAACTGAAACTAAAAATTTTTTTAAGTGAAATCTTTGGCAAATATTATTTTCTCAACTAAACTAATAAGTAGCCAAAATTAAACAAAAAATCGATTATGTAAATGATCTTCTTTATACAATATTTCTGATTGAACATAAAGATACCTCAATAGTATTAATTTTTCAAAAGAAAAGAAATTTCGAACAAATTATTTGATAGTTACATTTTTTCTATGACTCATGCAGTACATAGATTTAAAGAAATCGATGAGATGAATGCCTATTTACTGTGTGTTTAACGTGGAATTCACACGTAATTTTTTTATTTTGTTTTTTCTGGGTTCTTGATTTCTTTTACTTTATTTTATGACTCAGTAATAATTTGGCTGAAATTGAGATAAATTCTGGAACATTAGAACCACATTGTCTTCATAGTAACTTGGTATTCGATTTGATATTTATTTTAGTACCCATCAATATCACAGTAGGAGATAAAATTAATGGGATCTTCGTTACGTGTCCCTTTACTGTCGGTCGTTAAACGTATAGGAAAGGATCGAAGCGTAACTCTTTCTACAAACTTTCCAGTTAAATGTGGTAAACCAAGTGGCGGTAACGTTAGCGTGATCGCAAAAAACCGTTTACACTTAAAAAATCATTGAAATTTAAGAATTTTAAATTAGAATAAAATCAAATTCAAACCCCTATTCAACGTCCAATACTCAAGCTAATGTATAGAATTCCTGAAAATAAAACAAGAATTCAAAGATCAAAGGACAACCACCACAAAATGCTCCTATTGCAATTCCTAAAAACAAAAAAAAATTTTTCTTTGGAGAAAAATAAAAGAGAGGAAAGAAAAATGAGAAGGCAACCAACGAAATCCCCTTCCTTCTATTTTTTATTTTTTTTCGCCTTTTTTATTTTTATTATTATCAAATCACAATATGAAAGCATTTATAATATTTGCCAACGTTTCGGTGCTCATATAGCACCCTTATCAAGGTAAGACAATTTTTTAAAAACAAAAAATCTTGATGAGGGTGCTGTATGCTTCATATTGTGATTTGATAATAATAAAAATAAAAAAGACGAAAGAAATAAAAAAGACGAATGTTCAACAAATGAGTACAATTTCCAACTAAAATTATAAGCCTTCATCAAGAAAAATGCATTTTTAATATAAAAGTTCAACTTTTAACCAATTACTTGAACTTTCAGTTGATATTTCAACTGAAAAAACACAAATTTACAACAATATTTCAATCGTAAAGCAATATTAAAAAGAATTAATTTCCAACCAAACAGTTGCATTTTCAACAGAAAAAGAGAAAATTTCCACCCAAAGAGATAAATTTTCGACAAAGGAGATGAATTGTCAAACAGGAAACATTTTTCAGTCAAGAGAGAAAAACATGTCAACCAAATTATTAGAATTTCCAAGCTAGAAGGTGAATTTTCTAGGAAACCTTCAAATTTTGAACCCAAAAATATAAATTTTCGACCAAGAACTTTTTTATTAAAAAAAGAAGAATTTGTAATACACAAAACGATTGATTAACAAAGTATTTGTATTTTCGAACATAAATGACTTTTGAACAAATTTGTTGAATTTTCGAAATATAAAAATAAATTTTCAACTAAACAGTTAAAATTTAAGAAATAAAATTCGATAATCAACCAAAAAGTTGCATTTACAACCAAATAGTTGAACTTTAAAGCAGAAGGGAAAAACAAAAAATAGTTGACTTTTTGACCAAATAGTTGAGTTTTTAATCTATGAAGAAGAATTTCCAACCAAATTAAATGGTCAAATCTTTAAACAAAACAAAAAAAACTTCGACCAAAAACAGTCAAATTCAGAAGACAGTTAAATTTTCAACCTGAGAGGAAAAATTTACGGTCCATAAAGGCAAATGTTGAAGAAGAGTTACATTTCCAACAAAATAATTGAATTTATAACAGAATAGTTGAACTTTTAAAAGAATAACTGAATTTTCGACAAAATATTTAAACTTTCAACTATTATTTGAAATTTCAGTCAAAAAAGAATAACTCACTACAAAAAAGACGAATTTTCAGCAAAATAGTTAAATCCTAAACCAAAATCCAATAAAGAGTAATTTTCACCAAACAGTTGAATTCTAAACTGAAAAGATAGAATTTCTACCAAAAGAGATACATTTTATACAAAGCAGTTGAATTTACAACCAGGAAAGATTGTTTACTCGGCAGAGAAAAAAATTTCAACCAAATCGTTGAATTTTCCAACCAAGAAGGCGAATTTTTTTAAAAACAGTGGAATTTTTGAACTCAAAAATATGAATTTTCTACTAAAAATGTTCCCATCCAAAAAAGATGAATTTTCAATCTGAAGAGAAAAATTTTCAACCAAATAATTAAATTCCCAACACACAAATTTAATTATCAGTCAAACATTTGCAACCGAATAGTTGAACTTTTAAGCAGACCGGACGAATTTTTAAAGAAATAGTGGAATTTTCAACTAAATCAAATGGTCAAATTTTCAAACATAAAATATTAAACTTTAACCAAAAACAGTTGCATTTCTAATCCATAATTGAATTTTGTAGCCGAAAAGATGAATTTTTTGGAAGAAAGTTGAATTTCTTATTTAAAAGGGCCAATTTTCTGTCCAAAAAGACAAATTTTCAAGAAAACAGTTGAACTCTCAACAAATTAGTTAAATTTTTATTTAAAAAATATCTATTCACTACAAAAATATAATATTTAATATTTTAACCGAAAAAGATTTCTATTTCACATAAAAAACAGTCGATTTCAACCGAAAAAAACTCATTTTTAGCAAAATAGTTGAATCCCAAACCAAAATCTAAAAAAAGATACATTTTAACTAAAAAGGTGAATTTTTAACCGAAAAAGTTAAAATTTTACCAAAAATTTTTACCAAGAAGAAGGCGAATTCTTTAAAAAAAACTGTGGCATTTTCAACCCAAAGTATTAATTTTCAACCAAGAACTTTGCCATCCCAAAAAGGTAAATTTTCATTTCAAAGAAACGCATTTTCAACAAAGTAGTTGAATTTTCGAGTAAAGAAGATTAGTTTTGAACAAAATTGTTGAATTTTCGACCTACGAAAATGAATTTTTAACTAACTAGTTGGATTTTTAACAACAAAATTCAATTATCAACAAAACGGTTGCATTTGGAACCAAATATTTGAACCTAAAAGAGGACGAGACGAATAAAGTTTTTAATCGCAAAAGATTAAACTTCGCACAAAAACTGTTGTATTTTTGAACAAATAGTTAAATTTTGAATCCAAAAGGACAATTTTTTTTAGGATACAGTTGAATTTTCAATCCAAAAGCACGAATTTTGTATCCAAAAAGATGAAAAGTTAACGAAAAAGTTCAATTTTAAATAAAATAGTTGAAGTTTTAACAAAACAATCAAATTTTCAACAAAATATATAGCAGTTAATATTTCGACAAAAAAGATTTCAATTTTCGATTAAAAACAATTGAATTTAACAAAAAAAATACGAATTTTCAACAATATTTGAATCCGAAACCAATATTCAATAAAGGTTAATTTTGAATCGCACAGACGCATTTTTAACCGAAAAGAAAAAAAACAAATCTCTTCTAAAAGAGATAAATTTAAAAAAATGATGCATTTTTTACAAAAGAGTGGAATTTTTAAACCAAAAATGCGAATTCTCTAACAAAGATATAACAAAGATAACCCAAAAATATGAATTTTTGAACAAAAAATTAATTTTTAACCAAGTAGTTGAATTTTTGACCAAAATATTATAATTTTTAACCGAAAAAAAAATTTGTCAATGAAGCAGTAGAATTTCGAAGCCAAAAAGGCTAAATTTTGGTCAAAAAATTGAATGTACTGGTTATTCCATTAGTTCAGGTAATTTTCAATCAAATAGTTTCATTTTTTCAACTAAAAACTATTAATTTTCAACCAAAAATGGAATATTCAAATTTGCAGTTAAATTTTTGCATTGAGAGAGGTGGATCTCCAACTAAAAAAGGTAAATTCTGAATACAAGAATGAATAGTTGTATTTTCAACTAAACGCGATCAATTTTCAGCCAAAAGTTGATAAGTTAAATTTTCAGTTAAGAAAATTAATTTTCAACTTGAAAAAATTCAACAAAATACTTTAATCTTCAGCCAAATACTACAATTTTTAACCAAAAGAGATAAATTCCGAACCAAAACAATAATAGTAAATTTTTAAATTATAAAAAATGAATTTTGCACGAAAATTCTTTTCAAAATTATCAATAGAGGAATAGGGAAAAAAAGTGTAAATTCTGAATTTAGATGCTTCACTTATAAAATAAAATCACTATTTTTAATTTTTTTAAGCATTTAAAAGAAATTGTTATTAACATTTATCATTTCCATGTGTGATAACATATTCTGCGTTAGCCCCTCCCCCCTACTTCACAAATCTTCACAAAACCTGTTACCCCTCTCCCCCACAGCAAGCTGACGTAGTTTTCGAATGGCCTTTTAATTATGAATTTTGACAATTTGATTATATTTTTCAATTGAAAAGAAATTTGCATAAGCGATGTATTTTATAATTTTAAGAGGAGGCACCATTGTTAGGATCCGCAGACATCTTAAAATCTTGATAAATTTCTTCAACAATTACTATTAATAGCCTTTTCATATGTTTCTTTAGAGTATTCGGAAGACCTTCAAACACGGAATTTTCAATAATGTGGATCTTCAAAAGTGCTTCAAAAATGCGTTTTCAAAACGGCCGGTAATATTTTTATTTCTTTTTTTCTCTCGTGATGTAATTTTTTTCAACTGAAATTAATAAAAGAAAATCATTAACAAATATGAGCTTTTGAGGTTCTGATATATATTGCTATTGGTCAAAATTTCAGTGGTGCCTCCATTCAATAACTTTAATTTGTACATATCTTTTTGAGCAGATTATTATATATTTTTATGCCCAATGCAATTACTTAGAAATCTATCTTTTTCTGTCGAATGCAATTATTTTCAATATATTCACCTGATGAAAAGGCTATTTTGGTTGTGGAAGTTTATTTTTATGAATGTCATGCACAGTAGAAATAAAGTTTATAATTAAATGCGATCGATTTTTCTCATTTTTCTCCAACTGGAATTTTCCTCTGGCAAATGTTTTCCGCAACCATTTTCAACTGTACGTAAATCGTTTTGCGAAATGGGTCAACAATTACAGAAGATTGTAAACGGCCGATTTGAGGTTATAGGATTTAATCTGGGAATTTTAATACAAAAAACATTTTACGATATTTCCGCAATTGGGGAAACAAAAAATAAAAATTGCGACTGCTAGTTTTCAACTCTGATTTACGTGACTATTAAAACTGTGTTTACTAAACCTTGATATTCATTTTTGGTCTTCGAGAAATAATTTGAAATATCCGTTTTTATATAATATTCAAAAATTAATGTAGAAGTTTCACGTATCAGTTTCATTGATAAATGTTTTCATTACAAATAACGGTCTGTAAAAATGTGATTTTCACCTGATTCAAGATAATTGTCGTACTTATTGTCATCAGTTACGTTATATAAAAGGAAAAATATTCTTTTTTATGAAAAAAGTTTGAAACTCACGAAAAACAATTAATTTGACAATAGTTTTTGTGATTGAATTTTTTCTTACTGTCAGCTTTTACCAATTTCCTAAAAATGGGTAAATTTTAGTAAATCATGGATTCTTTCTCGGGGAAAGCATTTCTTACAACTCTAAAGTTTTCAATTTTGAAATTAAGTGAAAAATGTTCATATATAGTAATGTGATTTGTTAAAAAATGTTTCCTTGCAAAAAAATTGTTTTAAACATTTAAGACATACAAACATTCAGTTTGAAAATTAGCTACAGTAGAGTTGTAAAGAATGTTTTCCCTAGAAAAATAAACCACCATTTACCAAATTGAACGATTTTTAAAAAATTTGCAACAAGCGGTAGGAAGAAAAAATCCAATTGCAAAGGGGTCGTCCACATAATACGTCACATGATTTTCTTTTGTTTAAATAAAGACGATAATAAAATTGCCTCCGGGCCAAGAGGGATACAACGATATAAACAAAAGAAAAACCTGTGACGTATTATGTGCACGACCCCAAAAAACATTGTTAGAATAATTTTTTTTTGTAAGTGTAAACATTTTTGCCTACAAAATAATATTTTTCATATATGAAATTGCATCATCAGTGAAATTGTTTTGATTCTTCAACTCATAGAGAAACTATTTTTTTCAAAGATCTGATTTGTGGCACTACACTACTTTGAGAAAATTTCGTATTCAAGATTAGTTATTAATTTTGCAAATAAATTATATTAAGAAATGCAAAGTGTATATTATATTATATATAGAAAATGTTTTTTTTCTGCTATATTATTTTAAGTTTTCATCATAATAATGATGCCTAACTCTAGAATTATAAAGATATTCAGTTATAAAATATAAAATAAAATACATAAAATCTCTCTGATGAAATATAATTTTAGTAAAGTCGCGTAGCATGCCATCAAGGCCACAAGCAACAAAATTCATGCAACATACAGAGCAGCAAAAGTAATGGAAATTAAAGATACTTAATTATTTTTGTCCAGGAATAAAATGTTCCTAAAATGCCTAAAATGGAAAAATTTGGTTGGGCCCTTTTTTAAAAAGCTCATTTTTTAATTTTGTAAAATTTTTAAGCATATTTTGTGACAGTAGGTGCAAAAATTAAGTTTATTGGAAATGTCTGCATTTTAGAGCTTAGATATAATTTTAAAATACGAAATGAAAGAGTTCTAGGAAATAAAACTTCACTTTCAATGGGTTTTTATGAAAATATACTGAAAAAATTTAAACTTAAGCTTTTTCAAAAAGGGCCCAACCGAATTTTCGGGATGACCAGTTCATTCCCCTTCCAACTCCCTCAATTTTTCAGGACGACTGAACACACTCTTTAAGAATTTTTTGGGAATTTTAAATGTACTTAATTAAAAATGTCAGGAATTTACAAATTTCGAGAATTTACTAATTTCGTAAGTTTCATTAAATTTTACTTTCAGAATATTTCTATTTCGTAACTTAATATTTTCAGTAGTTTTATTTATTTTTCTTTGGTAATTTGAAATTTCTGAAATATTGTCAAGTTAGGTAATTTTTCAACAAAATTATATCATATAATTTTAACCGTCTCTGAGACATAAAACTATGAACGTTTAAAAAAATTTGTGTTCAGTCGTCCTGAAAAATTGGAGAAGTTGGAAATTGGAATTGACTAGTTGTCCCCAACATTTTTAAATATCATTAAATTTATTTGAGGCAGTTACGAATATTCAAGGCCTTTAATGTTTTAGAATGTTCTATGAAAATATGCTAAAATGTTTGCGTAACAAATAAAACTTGGGCTTTTTCAAAGAAGCTTCAACCGATTTTTTTTCTTTTTAGGCCATAATTTCTACGAAGGCTTCTGGAAATCATAATTATAATTAGAGCAAGATGTATAAGCCTTTTTAAGTAAACATTTATTTAGGTTAGACATGTGCAGCATTTTACATCAGATTTTTTTTTATTTACTTCCTATTGTACTATATTTATCACATATTTTGATTATTGAAATAAAAAGTTTTGTGTATTTTATACTATGGAAACTATCAGATAGGGGAAACCTCCCTACAGTGGATACTGCAACCTACAGTGGATAATCAGTAATTAAAAATACTGATGTATGTAAAATAATTACTGCAATTGATTTAATAGTTAAGACAATATATACGTGTTAATAAATTAGAATTGATTATTTTTTGTTTTGTTTGTGCTCTTAATTAATGATTATCCACTGTAGGTTGCATTATCCACTGTAGGAAGGTTTCCCCTACCTGTGAAAATAATTTGTATTGAAATTCTCAAAATGCAAATATGTGGCTCTTTTGCTTCCGGAATTTTGATTACTTGCGCATTCATCTGTTCAATTTTGATCCTTTTAGATTGTAGATTTCACAGCAAAAAAACTTGCGAGTTTCCATGCGAGCTCTTGGTTAAAGAAGTTTGAAAAATTCCTCGCTCTTGTCGACGCAATCGCGTGAGAAATGCTTTCAAACTTTATCCATAACGAATATTCCGGTGCCGGCTTGAATACCATTTCAGCAGAAATATAAAATTGTTAGAATTGCACTGCGTAAAATACAAAATGCAATGACCGTTACCAAGTTTTCAGGAAACGTAAAATTTAACGTCACTTTTATATTTTACTGCGCTAATATGCATTATTAGCATTGAGTTGAAGTTACAGAATGTATGAGAATGACATTTTATCTCCCTTTGAAATTGTCTCTGCTACCATAAAATAGAGATAACGTTTAGTTTCAGTTGAATGTTTATATTATCAAATTTACTTTCCTGTACATTTGAGAAAGTAATTTCCAGTAGAGTGCTCAAATTGTAGAGGGAGTTAAAAATCGTGAGAAAAGTTCAAAAATCTTTAATAGAATATTTTCAATGTAAAGAATTCGCAGGTTTTGAATATATTTAATAGCAAAATATACGAGTACTAAAGTATTTTTCAAATAAGCTCACAAATTCAAATTTCAAATCAAGTACCAATCGATGTTTATAAACGATCTCATTAATCGATTCTGAATTCTGCCATGAACTTTGAATTCACTTTTGTCCGGATTATATTAAATAACTTGAAATTGATTTCAAATCAGGCAAAATTCCGAGAAAAGTCTGGGTCATGGGGTCAAAATGATTCTTCATTTGGATGTATCGTTACCTAGATTAAAAATGAATGAACACATATTTTACTGCTTGATCACAAATTTCATTTTTTCTACAATTATTTTAAAATTACCTGCGAATTCTTAAAAAAAGATATATGTTTTTTTTCGAAATGCAATATTTTCCGAGGGAGCATAGGTATTTGGAATTTTCTCCTTCTATTTGACGTAAGAATTCCGGCTCTTTCAATAAATCACAAAGAAAAAATTTAAAGTGAGAAATAGTGGGTAATATGTACTATACATCTCCTAAGTTACGTTATTGGTAAACCACTGCTTTATATTGAAGAAAATTATTTTTGAAAAATCAAATTTGCGAATTATTATTGGAAACAAAAATGTCTCCTGCTCTCTTGCAATATCTTGCCTTGTATACAAGAAAAAGAAATATAAACACATTTCTCGGACTCGAAAATGTTTTAGTCCACATAAAACTAATAAGATGCATTTTTAAATATTAGTGGAAACTTTTCAAAAATATTGGATATAATAAAGAAGCTGAGGTTTTCCTAAAAATCTTCTTCTCATGTTTTCAAAATTCGATGTAAAAAATAAAGGAGACTTTCTGGAAAGCCCAACCTTTTTTATTTTTTTCCATATTTTTTTACAGTTTCTCCTTATATAGGGAAGAAATCCTAACAGCAATATGGGGGCTTAATCATTTTTAAGACTCACATTTTTTTTAAAATTTAATTCTGTATTTTTTCTCGCGAACCACGCAAGACATCACTTTTCTAGATGTTTGAACCTTAAAAAATATTTTCTTCTACCTTTCGTTGTTTTTCCAGAAAAATGCAAAAGTTTGATTTTCAGAAAATATTTTTCTTCAAGACGAAGCAGTTGTTTACCAAAAACGAAACTGAGGAGATAGTTAGTATATATTGCCCTCCATTTCTCATAAAAAACTTAGAAAGTGGGGATTTCGGGAAAATCCATTTTGAAGAATATTACAAAACGCGTAGAAATTTTGTAATTTTTTAATCTTCCAAATTTTTTTTTGTATCACTTGAAAGAACAACGTTTCCCGCGTCGAATGCAGAAAGTAAATCCCAAATAACTATGCTCTTTTGGAAAATACTTGCATACAAATATAATTTTTTGTTGATCTAACTGTAAATTCAATTCAATTAAACAGAATTCAATGGGAATCGAAAAGAGTTCATAGGTTATTTCTTTGATTCGATTAGGAATGATTTAAAAAAAAACTGAATTTTTGTATAGTTCAATAAATTATCCTGGATTTATCTGTATTTATCTGAAACCCTTTTTTCTTATCAAGTAAATTAGTAGATTTTTTTGTAAAGCGCGGACGACGAAGAGAGACCTGTGACAGACCAAAACAATTTCGTATCACTGAACGGCGCACAGTGGGGCAAAAAAGGTTTTTTGGACAAATTAGTCTAGAGCTCAAAACTTCAATCCGATTTGAGCTTTTTTTGAATGAAAGTTAACTATATTTCAAAGTGATTCATGCAAACCGATTTTTTATTAACTTTTCATTTAAGAACAAAGTTGATATTTGAAGAAAATATTTTTTAAAGCTATTTCGAGATTAAAAATACTTCGAGACTTTATATTTCTATGTTTTGTTAATGATATACGTAGAAAAAACGATCAGTTACCACTTTAAAAAATCCAAACTAATTCTTAATTTTATAAACAAATTTAACAAAAAAATGCACATATCAGCCATTTCACGCTTTAAAAACTTCGTTCCTTGAACGAAATTGTTAAAAAGTTTGTCGGCAGTAAATGATTTGTACGATTTTTTAATACCTAAAATAATTTTAAATTGCTTGAATAAATTTGGTAAACAAATAGAGATTTTCTTTGATTCTCAACTGGCAGACGTCAGGTTTTCAATTAAAATAATTTGAAATTACTTGGAAAATTCTTTCCATATGATAATTCGTTAGAAAACAATAATTTTTTATTTCATAAAAAATTTGATAACAAAATTCACAACTTGACTACTTGTCAAAAAATGAATGCTTTTTCATTGAGAAATAGACTGGCAATAACTCAAAAAGTACCTTATTTATGAGGACTCTTTGTCAGGTGACAATTTTGTTCTTCATTTAAATAGATTCTATTAAAAAATGCAGACTTTCGTCAATTGTCAACCAGCAAATTGCTTTTTTTTAAACAAAATCAATTTCAATCACTTGGAAAAATTCTTTTCTTATGCTTATTCCTTGAAGAACAATAATTGTTTATTTTATGAACAGATTCATAAAAAAAATCACAGCTTGACTACTTGTAAAAATTTGGATGTATTTTGTCACTAATAATTTAAATAAATTCTAGTTAAAAAAATAAATACATGGTCAATATTGAAAGGCCGCTACTATATGGCCAAGTTATTTAGTGTTACCTCCGTTGAAAAAACGAAATCCGGTGGTTAGGAACTGACAAAAATCTGTATTTTTTTATGAAATTCGTTCAAATAAATAGTAAATATTGTCACCTGACAAAGTCTCCTAATAAATAAGGTTCTTTTTGAGTCACTGCAATCGATTTCGTAAAAAAAGAAGATATATTTGTTGACAGTAGTCAAGTTGATGATTTCTCTATAAAATTGTTTATGAAATTAACAATTATTATCGCCCGGTAAAGTATCATCAGGAAACGCCTTTTCCAATTAATTTAAAATTAATTCTGTTACAAAGAAAAACGAAATCTGACGGTTGCAAATTGACGTTTGTATTTGTTTATCAAATTTATTTTAACAATTCACAATTGTTGTCAAGTATTAATAAATCGTACATATTACTTCTTTCCGAAAAATTTTTGGTTAATTTTGTTAAATGAACGAAGCACTGTTTTTACGTATATCCTGAACAAAAAATTGAAAAACGAGGACTAGTATTTTTAATCGTGAAGAAACTTTTAAAACTATTTTCACTCTTCTGGATATTATTATAAGGAGTTTCTTTACTGATTTCATGAAGTTTTACATGATTATAAGTAGTTGCAAAAAATGGGATGATTTATACAAAGAATCACATTTGTTATTAAATAAAAAATTAATAACAACATTAATAAAAATCGGCTTACACAAAGCTCTTTGAAATTAAGTTGAAGTATATTTCAAGAAAAAATGCTGAAATCTATGCAAAATTGTAAGCTGCAGACCAATTTGTTCAGAAAAACTTTTTTGGGCCCACTGTGTGGAGAAGCGTCTCGCACTCGTCAGTAGTATAAGCCTTGCTTTGACCAGGCGTGGTGTGTTTTCAGTAGAGCAAGACCACATCATATTCCAGACCTCTGGTACTTTTTTATCGTATTAATTAGGCAAAGCGCGTTTTTCTGCTTCTAGAGCAAAATGTCCAACAGAAAAATTAAATTAGATAAAACTATGGAAGAGTTAGAATGAAAAAGAACCTTCTATCTCTAATAAGTGCTGAGTTATGATTCTTAAAAGAAAATTGATTTTTTCAGAAAAGAGGCTAAACAATCAAATTCTGAAGTTTGTATCTCTACTATGGAACCTATTAATTTTACGAAAAAATGTTCTGCATGTTGAGTGAAGCCACAAATAAAGTTGCAGTGGAGGAAATTTTGCGTAAATCTAGAATAAACATAATCTTCTAACCTCGATAGGTCAAGAGTTATGCTTCTTGAGAAAAGTATATTTTTCTGCTATTTTCAAATAAGGAATTTTTTTTAAATATCTTGAATGGCTTGTTTCGTGCATATACTATGAAAAACATGGAAAAATATCGATTATAGGATATCAAATTCTGCGTAAAATAAGAAACATGAAAATTTTTTAGTTTGCATAGGTCACAAGTCATGACCGTGAAACTTTGACCCTTTTCATTCAGAAGGCTCTGTATTTACTGGAAAATGTACTACGATCGCATTTGTGCATTTTCGAGATATAGATATGCATCTGTACAAAAAAGGTTTTTTCAATTTTATGTCAATGAATAATTATTTTTGTAACTATTGTTTAAATAATACTCTGCACCCTATCAATTTTGTATATGTATATATTATATTTTTTGTGTGAAAATTACTTCCAGAATATCTGTTGTCGAAAGTGAATGATGGAAAAATTATAAATAATAATTTATAAGTAATACTTTATCTTGAAAATGCCAAAATTAATCAACTAATCATCGCAGATGAAACAGTTATTGGCAATTGTTGATAATGAAAGAACATGTAAATAAATTAATTACATTATGGAATGCGTGAAATGAAAATAATTATAATAAACTAAGGTTATTCGAACAATGCATATAATTATGTGTAAATATTATTTTCTATTTACTTACATATATTTTTTTAACTTTCAAAAAAATGTTGTTACTGTTATGTATATTATTATAATATTTTCCATAACGATTTCTAAAGTCTTACAGGGGAAACCACTAAAAAAAGCGCCTGATAATTATTTGGCTTACATATTCGTTATTATCAACAATTAACAATAATTGTCTCTTATTCGATGATTGGTTGATCAATTTTGTGCATATTCAAAATAAAATAATACAATCCTTTCGATAACAGATGTAAGACAACTTTCTTTGTGGCTCCATTAACGTATGTGGATTTACCCACACATGACATATTTTAAAAAACTTAACACGAGTTATTTGTCCTAAAAAATAGGTCGAAAGTTGTTAACTTTGTTGTTGTCTACTTTCATTAAAATTTAAAACATATAGTACAGATATAAACTTTCGACTTTTTTGTTAGCCTCTTTTCTTGAAAAAAATCAGGTTTCTTTTAAGATTCATAACTCAGCACCTAATTTAAGTTATTGTTTAAGTTTGCTCTTGGAAATTTTGCTCTAATAGGAAAAAACGCGCTTTACCTACTTAATACGATGGAAAAATTCTAGATGTATGGACAAAAATGTGGTCTTGCTCTACTGAAAACATGCAATGTCTGACAAAAGCAAGGCTCACACTACTGCCGCATGCAAGACGCTCCGACGCCAGTAAGGCAAAACAAATTTTTTGGACAAATTGCTTTGATTAATATTTAGAATATTTTTTCGTAGAATTAACCGTTTCTAAAGTACAGATAAAAACCCCAGAATTTGATTTTCATCCTCTTATTTGAAAAAAATCGGGTTTCCTCAAAGAATCATAACTCGGCACCTATTAGAGGTGAAATGTTCTTTTTTTTATTGAAATTCTTATAATTTTGTCTAGTTGAACTTTTCTGATGAAAATTTTGCTGTTAAATGTAATGAGATGGCTCACTCTACACAAATATGGTTTTCGGAACTTTTTTCAAAAATATTTTCGGGACTCGTCGTGGTTATTTCTAGCAAATTTATAATTTTTATCAGGACCCGTCAGTAAATCGTTTTAGCAACAAAAAAATTCGATTTTTCTACTTAATACGGTAAAAATATACTTTTTGGTACGAAATGCCTCGACTATTATCCCTGTATTCGATTTTAAATTGTAATTAAAAAATGAAATCTGTTGCTATCAATCATAAAATCCGGAAAAGTAAATAAGAATCTTATCCTGATAGAGGTATAAAATAATTGGGAAAAAATTGGTATTACTCAATTTCCGAAAAATGTGTAGAGTATACTAGTTATATCTATTTAGTTTTATGCAACTTTATTTTTTGATTCTCGAGAAATTTCATATTTCTTGATGTCAGAATATCTTATCTGTTTCCTTTCCAATATTTGACTGTGCTTTTCCAATCCATGACACACTTCTCACTATGATTATTTTTCACTGAAAAATGTGTGAAGAATATATTTATTTTTAATTCTTTAAATGCGATTTGTGCCTGCTTAGATACATACAATTTTCTGAGGCTTCTTGTTCAAACTAATTAAAAATAGATAAAATTGTATAAGAATAAGAATTCTGAAATTTCATTCTAACTTAAATTTTGGTGTCAATTGCAAAAATCAACTTCATTACCCACAAGATGTCCATTCCTGCGTTTTCAAATCTAAGATTTATTTAACGTTGGAACCAAGCTTTAGTCTAATATAGTGAAAAAGTAATTATTTTCCTCGTTTGCAGAAAGAAAAATGATTTTTGGCTATAAAGATTATTAGCTGTCAATTTATTACCAAGTTATCGAGTTTCAGGACTAAGGGTGTTGTATAATAATGGAAAATTAATGCCGAACATAACTCTCTCTCCCTCACTATTAATGATCCGATTATTATCAACCTCGTGACGTGCTTTAAACTGATACTTAAGTACCGTACTTCCAGCCAACTTAAATTGTATACAATGAATTTCAATAAGGTGCATCGGGTAATCTGAGGAGAGCATCTTATGATATCTTCATACATATTGATCGTTTATTTAAATAGCCATAATAACCACTAATGAGTCATTCGAAAATCTTGTATAGTCTAATTATCACACAGATTAAATGAATCGATAAAACAAAGAGCTATTTTGACCGATTTCATATACAATCAGGTAGTCTGACCCTGGTGTTGTCATGAAATTGTTTGGGGCTAATATATATTTTTATATGGCAACGTATGAGACAAGACTTTTTTATTCATCACCAAATCATTTTTTTTATGAACTTAGGGCTAATCAAATTATTTTGTTGAAAATTCGTCCTTTCGGTTTCAAAATTCATCTTATTTTGTAAAAATTTAATTTTTTTAGTTGAAAGTGCAACTTTTTTGTTGAAAATTTATGTTTTTTTAGTTGAATATTTAACTATTTGGTGGAAAATGCATGTATTTTGTTAAAAATTCGTATTTATTGGCAGAAAACTCAACCTCTGGGCTGAAAATTTAACTATTAGTTTGAAGATTTATATATTATGTTGAAAATTCATATTTTTTGGTAGAGAATAAATTTTTTCATGAAAGTACCACTGTTCGGTTGAAATTTAATCTGCTTTAGTTACGCAATGAGGATCCAAATATTTTGTTAAAAATTTTCCCCTGTTGGTAAAATTTAACTGGTTTCATTAAAAAAATTTTTTGGTTGAAATATCAAATATTACATTTTTTGTTAGAAATAATTCCTGTCAGGTCGAAAATTAAACTGTTTGCTTCAAAGATGAACTGCTTTCTTAAAAATAACATTTTTTGTTAAGGATTCATGACGATAGTAGAAGTTTGAATGAAATTCAAATCTTTATAAAAAATATACGTCCACGATATTATTTTAATGTTCCAAATTGAAGAATCAATCGATACATTTCTAAATATTCAAAATTATATCATTTTGAAGCAATTTTCAATTAGATACATTAAAATTTTACGAATCAAAATTTAAAATTGTTTTTAAAACTAAATGCTTTCTGAATTAGAAGTTAAATTATATTTATGTTGAATCGTTTAAGATCAATATCTGTTTGATTGTTATTTATGCATAAACATTAAAAAATTTCACACACAAATTAAGAATTAAACAAAATTGAACAATTGCAAATCTAACGTTCGAAGTTTAAATTTAGCACTCTGAAATTCCAATAATTCAAGACTTTCTATACGGAACACTTCAGTTTCAAATTGATTAGTTTCAGATATTTTATTTATAATTTTTCATTTTAAGTAAACAGTCAAATATCGCTAAATACTGAATAAATTTTCTATTCTCAAATTTGAAAAATTCAAATTGAATGTTTTAAAAATGCAATATTTTCAACCGAAACATTATTTGAACAGGATTCGACATAATATAAAGCGTTTGATTATGAATCTACTAATTTGAAATCATTTGATGATTCAAAATAGTTTATGATTTTTTATTTTTAATACTCGAACTACAGTTAAATTTTGAAAACCATTAATTACTTTATATTTATAGTAAATCAACCTAAAATATTTTTGAATAGAACTGTTCAATTTCCAATGCTTCAAATTGTTTTTTTATTGTTTAAGTCTTCAAAACCGTATTTCAACAAAATTAAACGAACCATTGCAAACAAAGTTGAAATCAAACTTAGCAATTGCATTTATATCATATGATATGAAATTTGTATTATTTCAAGTGATTAAACAGACTTTTTCTTCCAAAAATTTGTAAAATTCTGGGTTAAAAAATAATCTTCATTCCGGGTCTTCCCGGTCCAGGGACCATCCTGTTTCCCAAAATCATCTTAAGTTTACGAAACTTATAATTTAATTTTTCTGAATCTTGCATAATTTTCTAATTTCTTTTGAGTTAACTTTTCTAGTTTCATTACCTTTTTCTTTAGGAATATTTAAATTTCATGCCTAAAAATTTTCGGTAATCTTATCTTTTTCGGTCATTTGAAATTTTGGAAATTTTCTTGTTGGGTAATTATATTAAAATTCGGGATTTTTTTCGCCAAAATTATGTCATCCCATATCATTTCAGCTGATATTACTATGAATCTAAAAAAAATAAATTAAAGTTAGCCTTTTTGCGAGAACTCACTTATTAGTTCCTGCAAAAAATGTATGTGCGTCAATTAGTTTATTTACTATTATCATTAAAAGAATTGCCACTAGACCGACTTTAAGTGAATTATATTGCCTGTATAATAAAAAAGGTATATTAATAATAGAAAAGATTCATTATTTAGAAAGGGGTTAAAAATATCGAAAAAATGTAGTATGATATTATATATATATATGTATATATTGATGAATAAATAAGCTTTATATGAATACTTATTATTTAAAATTATGTTATATATTATTTTCTATTTGTAGGAAATTCCACTACTATGTGCTTTCACATATGAATATTTACAGTTTAAGGCTAATCAAATTTTCCTTTGGTTACCTTACCGATAAAAAATTCAGTAGAGCCGATAAAACCCTTGAATATAGAATTCTACTTCAAACGGCATAGAGAAGTTGACTTTCACGGAAAAATATGTATGTTTATAGGAGATTGTGAAAAATATTTTACTCCGATTTTTTTAAAGTTCGAAGAAGTATTTAAAGTTTTGGAATATACAAAATTGTGAAATAAAATTTGTGCATAGAATAAAGTTAAATATTTTCAAATAATGATTGAGGTAATTTAAAAAAATAATAGATGATACTTGAAATATAAAATGAATCAAAAGCAAGTGTGCA
>CAKNYM010052962.1:215496-227721 GCA_932195095.1 Andricus curvator | reverse complement strand
AAGTAAGGGCGGGAGAAGTAGGTGAAGTGAAGCACCCTTCACTTCTCATACTTTCCCCTCCTCTTCTTCCCCTCTCCTCTTCTCGGTATCTACCACCCGCCTCGCCTGTTCCCCTCACTGGAAAAAAGTGCGACAAACGGACAAAAAGTGAAGCAAAAAAATCCTATTGAAAAAATCTTCTGGCGAAAGTAGGAGCGGGAGAAGTACGTGAAGTAAAGCACCCTTCACTTCTTGACTTTTCCCTCCTCTTCTTCCCCTCTCCTCACCTCTGTGACTACCACCCGCCTTGCCTACTCCCCTCACAGGAAAAATGTGCGACAAACGGACGAACAGCGGAGCCAAAAAATCCTAGTGGTAAAATTGTTTGGCCTCAGCCAACCCCAGACTAGAGCTTCTAAATCGGGCGCAAATCAGCCGGTCTAGTATGGGTCTGGCCAGAACTAACACTTTTTTAAAAGCAAAGGCTTAGCCAGCGGCCAACTAGCCCCTGTGTGGAAAAATGAGCCGAAGGTAAATTAATAAATAATCACTTGGTGAATAGTACAT
The DNA here is from genome assembly GCA_932195095.1 of Andricus curvator. Lineage (NCBI taxonomy): Eukaryota > Metazoa > Arthropoda > Insecta > Hymenoptera > Cynipidae > Andricus > Andricus curvator. The sequence goes on along the minus strand of CAKNYM010052962.1, from coordinate 227,175 downwards.
GTATAATAAATATAAGCAAATAGAATAATCAAAAATTAGATAAAAAATAAATGATTGAAAAATATTTTATTTTCAATAATTGATGTTATGGTTTCTGACCAGCGAAATATAGTAAATAATATGATGTTAATGATTTTTGTCTGCATGGTCTAAAATCAATATTTTTTGAATATTGATTATTAATTTCATAAGTTGTCAAAAAAAGCTCTCTAGCTCCACTGGGATTCGAACTCCTAATCAATATTTAACAAATATTGAGTTTAGACCATGTAGACAGAAAACATTAACATCGTATTATTTACTATATTTCGCTGATCCATAACATTAATTAATAAAATCACTCTCATGTTGGAATGATTAAAAATTAATCTTGTAAGTACATTGAACGACGTCGACATTCAACTTGTAGGAGTTGTGAAGAAAACCTTCTCGTCTCTCCTTAGCTTAGTTGGTTAGAGCATCAGACCGGAAAATTCACAACTTATAAAATTAATAATCAATATGAAAAAAATATTGATTTTGAGCCATTTAGACAAAAAACATTAACATCATATTATTTAATATTTTATTTTATTTCATCACCCTTGTGTAGAAAATTGTAGACCAAACTACAGGGAAAAATCAAGTTTAAAAAAACATTTTAATTTAAAAAAAATGTATTTCAATTTAAATAATCAATTATTGAACGTTTTAATAGTTTTTAAATATCCTGTAAATTTTTTCAACATTCAGTTAAAAAAACTTGATGATTGACACTTATAAAATTTATGTATTCAAAAACTGATCTGCACCAGATCTGGCCCAGGCTAAACCGCCAAGACAATAAAAAAAACTATTTTAATGGTGTTAATTTTTTATTTTTGGTAATTTTAGGCAACCCGATAATTTTTTGCAAAATGTGAAAAAAATTTAGCTGATTGAAATTTTTGTTTCATTAATAGCGCCAGATCTGGGCCAGACAAGACCGTCAAAACAATAGAAAACCCATTTTTATAGTGTTAATTTTTTTATTTTTGGTAATTTTAGGCACTATGAAATCATTTTGAAAACGTTGAATAAAATTTCGCCGATTAATTTCTGTTAAGTAAAGCTGGCCAGCACCAGATTCGGGCCAGAACAGACGATCTAGATGACGCCAGATCTCGGCCAGATTCGACATCAGATTTCCAGAAGATTTTTCCACGAGGAAAGTTTTTCTGGAAAAATTAGTCTAGAGCTTAGAATTCTTATCCGATTTGAGCATTAAAAAAAAAGTTAATTAAATTTCAAAAAGATTTGCGAGAACCGACTTTTTAAATTTTTAATTTAACAACAAAGTTGAGATTTTTCAGTTCTCTTTTTAAATAAACGATCTAATTTCTTCAAAACTACTTAAATTTCTTAAAGAAAACAATTAATAGATTAATGCATATCTTAGTCATGTCGCGCTATAAATACTTTGTTCCTTTAACAAAATCAATAAAAAATTCGCTCTCATTTAATAATATGTCCGATTTTTTAATACCTGCTAACAATGTTTAATTTGGTTGATTTCTTTGTTTTAACGGAATCAATTATAAGTAAATTGTTTGAAGAAACGGCTGCTCACTTTGAAAAAATGTCTAAATCGATGATTTTTCAGTTAAATTGTTTATGAATAAAACCATCAAATCTCATTGATAAATAACATGAGAAACGTATATGGCCAAGTTATTTAGAGTTAATTCCGTTTAAAAAAAACGTAATCTGTCGGTTCTAATTTGACGAAAATCTTTCTTTGTTTATAAAATTTGTTTAATTAGATAATAAATGCTGTCAACTAACAAAGTATCCTAATAAATAAGGTCCTTCCTGTGTCAATATCAGTCGGTTTCGTAAAAAAACTGCATCTATATGTTGAAAAGTAGTCAAGTTGTGAATTTGTTTATAAATTGAAACGTTAGTTTTCGCTATTAAATTATTATAAGGGAAGGATTTTTCTATGTTATTTGAATTTAATTCCGTTGGAACAATGAAATGTGCTATTTGAAAATTAACGAAAGTCTGAAATGTTTAGAAAATAAAAAATTGTTGTTGATTGGAAAGGTATCATAAGCGAAGGATATTCATCAGTAATTTAAAATTGATTCCGTTGAAAAAAAGAAATTTTATGGTTTGAAATTGACGAAAATTTGTATTTTTTTTTACCAAATTTATTCAATCAATTGAAAGTTGGTATAAAATATTTGAAAAATCGTACACATTATTTATTTTCGACAAATTTTTGATCAGTTTTGTTGAAGGAATGAACTCTGTAGAACGTGAAATGGCTAATATGTGCATTTGTTTATTAAATTTGTTAATAAAATTAAAAATTACTTTGGATTTTTTGAAATGGTAACTTTAAATTGTTTTTACGTATATCTTTTACGAAAAATAGAAGAATAAATATATAACATCAAAAATCACTTTGGACTCTGGAAAAATGGTTACTTAATTTTGTTTTCACGTATATTTTGAAAAAGAAATGATAAAACAAAGTCCTGAAGTATTTTTAATCTTGAAGTAGCACTTTCAATCATTCGTTTGTTAATATCAAATTTTTTTTTCATGTTTGAACCTGATAGATATTATTTGTAAGGAGTGTCTTTATTAGCATAATGTCGTAACAGAAAAATAGGATCGTTTATAAAAAAATGTCAAATTTGTTGTTAAATGAAAACTTGAATAAAAAAAAACATATTTTTTCGTTAAAATTACAAAGACATTTTTCTGACCAGTTTGAACATCTGCAAACGGCTGGTATTTTTCAGAAAAGCTTCATAAATTTTTTAAAGTTTTCAATGTGCCATTATTTAGGACTAAATGCTTACATTCAATAAAGATAGTTAAGTTTAAATTCATTTGATTTGTAATTAATTTTTCAACGTTGAAGTTGATCAACGATCAATTATTAGGTGTCCTAAATCAGAATTGCTGTTACATAAAGTAAAATAAAAAATAAAAAAAATAATAATACATACAACTAACAAAACAGGGTGGCTAATGGACCCGAAAACCAGCAAATGTCAGTGAAATTATTTTTCGACCGGGAATCTTACACATTTTTGAAAGAAAAATTTATCCAATCATTTGAAATTAAAAATAAGTTTGATTTCAACTTTTTTCAATATCAATTTCATTTGTTCACTTTTTCGAATTATAAAATCATTTAGTTTGCATTTCCAATTTGAAGAATTTTGAAATGCAGCTTTGAATATTTAAACGTTTAACAATTAAAAGCAAAAGAATTAACATTAAAAAAAAGTTTGAACAAATTTAAACGTCAGATTGAAACCTTATGTACTATTTTCAGTTTTTAAATAATTTTAAACTAATAGATTCATAATAATCAAACGCTTTGATCAAATTTCAAATGCTATTCAAATATTGTTTCAGTCCGAAATAATCCATTCATAAACCATTCAACTGAATATTCTGTAAGCAAAGAAAAAGGCAAATTTTCAATATTTGGCAATATTGGACTATTTGTTTAAAATTAGAAATTACAAATAAAATATTCAAAATTAGACAATTTCAAACTAAATTGTTTGAAAAAGAAGGCCTTGAATTGGTCAAACTTCAGAGTGCTAAACTTGAACATTAAGTGTTACAATTTTAATTGTTCCATTTCAAAAAATTTTAATTTCTCAGTAAAAGTGTTGAATTGTTATGTATAAGTAGCAATTGAATAATTGTTAATTTGCAGCGACTTCAAATTAAAATAATTCAACCTAGAGGGTTTATATATAATAAAACGTTAGAATTGCACAATTCCAATTTAAAAGAAGAAAGAAATTTTAGTTTAGAATATTTTATGAATTATATAAAGAATCATTTTTCATTTTTAACTTTTTTATTGATTTGGAAGCAAGGACATTGAAAGAAAAATTTCCTGAATTGGAAGAGGCTACTTTTTGTTTTGAACATTTTTATTGAGTTAAGTTTTTTCTGAATCGGTGGACAACAATTTTTTTTTGAGCTTTTTATAGAGATGAAAGCGTTAAGTAGATGAAGGAAGTTTTTTTTTCTGAATTGGAAGAGTTTATTTTTCTTAGCAGTTTTATTGAGTTGAAGGAGAGATTTTTTTATTTTTAGTTTTCCTTTCTGAATTGGGAGAGGTTAATTTTTTAATTGTAACATTTTTGTCAAGTTGGGAATGAGACAATTTTGGTTAATAATGGTTTTTATGAATTGGAAGAGGGCAATTTTTCCTGTTAACATTTTTATGCAGCAGACTTCGGGCAAATTTTTAACATTTACATGAAAGGAAGGAACCTTTTATTTTTAATTATGTGCTTAATTAGAAGAGGGACTGTTTGAATTATAAAAGTTAAAAATCAAAAATTTTAAGTTAAATGGTATTTAATTCAAAATTATTCAATTGTGTAGTGTTAAAAGCCTCTATTTCACACGTGTAAATTATGGATAGCTTAAATTAAAATTATTTTAGGCTTTAAGTTTGAAATTTTAAAATTCAAAAGAGTTTTACTTTGAGTGCTTTAATTTGCAGCATAGTTTTGATTACACTGAATAAAAAAAATTGCAGTTTTACATGAACAAAATTTGTAGTTCAAACAGAAAAATACTTAAAAGCCAAATCAATAACACTAAAATATATTTCAATAAAGTAATTTTTTGATTTTGAAACAGTTAGCTGTAACCTCGATTCAAGGATTATCATATCACAACACTAAAATCTGGATCTGCTATTAATTCCACTTATTTTAATTTTAAACATACCTCTATAATCTGCTTATTCGTAATGTGAACTGCTAAATCAATTATAAGGACCCCGCACCAAATGTACAGAAAAAAGCCTTATGATAAAAAATTCTAAAAAAAATTTTTTCTTGTATTTTCGAACCTGCAAACTAAAAATTCGAAAGAAAAATGTCAGAAAGATGGACAGTTTTTAGACAAACACTTGTCCAAAGTTTCGATTTTTACATGTATTTTAATGGAAAAATGCTTATTTTAGCAAAATGTTTTTTTTTCTCAAAAACGCTATGATAGATTTGACTAAAACTTTTATATTTTGACGATCAGGCGTACCGAATCAAAAGATTCATACCCACGAACTAGAAATATTAACGATTCTTCGGATATACAGCATGTTTTTGGGGGTGTTTTTGTACCCTAAACATCCAAATAACATATGTAAATCATCATTTCTTAGTAACTAAAATAAATAGACATTTTTATTCATCTTCTACGGCATGAAACGACTTTTCAATAAGTGGAGTAAGCGTACATAGCAAGAATATGTTTTGACTTAATTTTAGGGGATGTTTTACCATCCCTTAAACAATGAGTCTGAAGTTCCTAACGCATTAATCAATAACGAAAAATAATTTTATTTTTAAATGCATGAAAGCTGATATTTTATGACAGAAAATAGTCGCGTACAACCCTAAAAGCTTCCTAAAGCACTTTCAACCCCTTATCAGATATAAAACCCACCCAAACTACCCCTAAATATTTTTAAAATTCAACAAAACCAACCTAATTCAAAAATCCGCCCAATTTTTGCTGATAATAATTTCAATTGATGCCAAAGGGGCACACATACAGTCCCAGCCCTTCAGCACATGTAGAACTCACCCCAGCCACCCCCGAATATTTTAAAAGTTCAATAAAGTCACCCTAATTCAAAAATACGCCAGGTTTTTCTGATAATGTTTTCAGTTGATGCCAAAGGGAGAAAAAAGTGTCTCAATTCTTCAGCACATATAGAACTCATCCCAGCAACCCCTAAATATTTTAAAAATTCAATACAATCACCCTAATTTCAAATTAAAATGTTTCAAAACCTCAGCACGTATAGAACTCACCCCAGTCACCCCTAAATATTTTTAAAATTCAATATAAACCGCCCAATTCCAAAATAATCCAGGATTTTGATGATAATTTTTTCAATTGATGCGAACGGTTCACACAAAAAGTCTCAACACCTCAGTACATGTTGCACTCATCCAAGTCTAAATATTTTTTTATATTTTAAAAATTCAATAAATTCAAAAAAGTAAGAAGAAATGACAGTTTCCAGATACGCACTTATCAAAGGTCCAATTTTTACAGGTGTTTTAATGGAAAATGATCATTTTAGTTTTGGCATTTTAGATTTGGCATCAACTGAAAAAATTTTCAGAAAAATCCTGGTGTACTTTGAAATTAGGGTGATTGTATTGAATTTTAAAAATATTTAGGGGTTGCTGGGGTGAGTTCTATATGTGCTGAGGGATTGAGACACTTTTTTGTCCATTTGGCATCAACTGAAAACATTATCAGAAAAACCTGGCGTATTTTTGAATTAGGGTGACTTTATTGAACTTTTAAAATATTCGGGGGTGGCTGGGGTGAGTTCTACATGTGCTGAAGGGCTGGGACTGTATGTGTGCCCCTTTGGCATCAATTGAAATTATTATCAGCAAAAATTGGGCGGATTTTTGAATTAGGTTGGTTTTGTTGAATTTTAAAAATATTTAGGGGTAGTTTGGGTGGGTTTTATATCTGATAAGGGGTTGAAAGTGCTTTAGGAAGCTTTTAGGGTTGTACGCGACTATTTTCTGTCATAAAATATCAGCTTTCATGCATTTAAAAATAAAATTATTTTTCGTTATTGATTAATGCGTTAGGAACTTCAGACTCATTGTTTAAGGGATGGTAAAACATCCCCTAAAATTAAGTCAAAACATATTCTTGCTATGTACGCTTACTCCACTTATTGAAAAGTCGTTTCATGCCGTAGAAGATGAATAAAAATCTCTATTTATTTTAGTTACGAAGAAATGATGATTTACATATGTTACTTGGATGTTTAGGGTACAAAAACACCCCCAAAAACATGCTGTATATCCAAAGAATCGTTAATATTTCTAGTTCGTGGGTATGAATCTTTTGATTCGGTACGCCTGATCGTCAAAATATAAAAGTTTTAGTCAAATCTATCATAGCGTTTTTGAGAAAAAAAAACATTTTGCTAAAATAAGCATTTTTCCATTAAAATACATGTAAAAATCGAAACTTTGGACAAGTGTTTGTCTAAAAACTGTCCATCTTTCTGACATTTTTCTTTCGAATTTTTAGTTTGCAGGTTCGAAAATACAAGAAAAAATTTTTTTTAGAATTTTTTATCATAAGGCTTTTTTCTGTACATTTGGTGCGGGGTCCTTTCAACCCTCCATCAAAAATTTTGATAGGAATAATTTTGATTCAAAATTAATCTTATTTCATTAGCGCTATTATTCAGAGTTCCACAATTCTCAATTCAGTTATATAATATCTTTGTTTCGACAATCTATTTATGTGATTCATCAATAATAATACTTAAAATAAATTCTGCTCGAAATGTCTGTTTTAAACATTTTACCAATATTTGTGGCTAGATTAAGGATAAATATTACTAGTCTAGCTATACGTTTTTTCCGTTTTTGTGTTCGAATTTCTTAACTTCTATGAATTGCTTGTTGTTTATCCTTTCAGAGAAATTCAAAAAATTTCAGCCAGGTTTCGAGAAGTTTTACAATAAAAAAAAATCGAAGCGTGTTAGGTTCTGAATTCAGATTTCCTGAATTTTGAAATTCACTAAATACTATGATTAAAACATCAGAATATCCTGAATCTCAAATTATTTTCTTTCAGCTTCAGAAACTAGAAATTCTAAACTTTTCTTTAGTATGCATTTCATTAAAATTTGAGAATATATGATTTGAGATATTATTCATTTTTAATTCTAAGAAAAAGTACAATGAATTTTTTCCATATAAGCTGATTGATTTATTTGCTTCAAAGATAAACGAAGTGACGTATTTTTACGATGTGACACAATAATTTATATCAATTGGCCTAAATTTTTGCGATACAGGAAGCAAATATAACTGATAGCCAAAAATTAGCAGCCAAAAAAGGGATTAAACATACTTTCTCATGAAGATGCACAATCTTTACGATATTTGGGTGAAATTGAACTTAACGAATTTTTTTTTCAAATCATGAATGTTTAAAATAAAGTACTCCCTCATCCATCCGTCATTTTTGGATTCTGAAATCTAAAAAAAAAATGTTTCAATATTTTAAACTATCCAATTCGATAATCCAGTAGCAACCACGCGATCACGATTTTTTCTGCAACATTGAAAATTCATTATCGCTTTATCTTTACTGAAAAACTCACAATGTTAATTAACAAATTCATTCCTCGTAAACCATTTCGCATTGAATATTCGCTATGGGCTCATTTTAAAGCTTATTTTATACTCTAAAAACAAAGTTCTATACAGTTTTCACCTACCTTTTAATTGAAAGCAACAACCATAACAAACGTGTTGAGGAAATGTTGCGATGTCACGCTTTTGTTAATAACAAACAATTGAATAAGAAATCAGCCTCGAAATTTTCATAGCTGCAAAAGGACCTACATCCAAACATTTTAAGACAAAGATCTTTGGGCCTCTAACATGTTCCAGCGAATGGCCTTTTTCCGGCTAATCAGACTGTACAATATATACCACATTGATTTCTTTTCAAATAAACAGTTTCCTGTGTGCATTCAGCTGAAAAATCAGTTAATCTGTTATAGATATCAAACTTGCATGAAAAACTGTTTTAATTCCTCAAAGAAGAGCACTTCTCGAAGGCATATTTGAAACATGCATTTTTCTTGGCGAGAATTAATATTTATTGCCTTGAAAATTCAACAATATGGTACAAAACTAAACTGCTTGGCTCAAAATAAATTTTGTTGTGAAAAAGCCATTTTTTTGGTTGAAAATTATTTTTATTTCTCTAGAAATTCAACTATTCTATTTTTGAAAATTTAGCTGTTTGGTAGAATTTTTGTTTATTTTCTGGCAAAGTCGTCTTTCTTGATTAAAAATGAAGTTTCAGGTTGAAAATGCATCTTTCGCGATTTAAAAGTCAAATATTTGTTTAAATCTTTGATTTTTCCCTTGAAAACTCAACTATTTTGCTGAAAACTTAACTATTTTGCTGAAAATTTGTCTTTTGCTGGAAAAATTAACTTTTTTATTGAAAATTAAACTTTTCTGATTGAGAATTAAACTCTCTTCTAAAAAATTTGTATTTTTTGTTTGGGGGGGGGGGGCAACATAGTCCAAAATTGGTATTGTAGATTACGGATGGACCATAACAGTGATATTTGCTTGATGGTCTTAGGAAGATTTGTCAGATTTTGGAAATCGATCTCAATATATCTTTTAATCTTCATATTTAGTTAAATTTTTGTTGTATGAGAAAAAAGCGAAGAAAGGAAAAAGGCGAAAAGAATTTAGATTTTTTCATACTTTCAAGGAAATGAAGCCTATCAGACCAACATTATTAAAAATACTGTAAGAATATTCCGAGTAAAAAGAGTCCTACTTGGACCCACTGAGGATTCCGAATCCAATTCCACTAAAGACCAACTTCTATTAAAATAGTTTCCAAGTCCGAACAGGTACCAAAGTACTAGAAAGTTTTCATTAACATTATTTTTATGTTCATCAGGCCCAAAAAGTAGTGCTGAAATATGATTATTGTACTAAAAAGCTTAAAAATCCATCCTGTTTTCGAACGAATTTTGAAGGATAATAGTAATCGAAAATTCCCTCCTTATGCCATACAACATTGAATAAATCCCTCTTCATTTTCCTAAAAAATTTTACAAGTACAAATTCGCAAAGTTTTGTTTTTAAGGTTTCCATATAGTACATATTTCGTATTTTTCAAACCGACTCAACTGAGCTTATAATAGCAGCTTTAAATTTGATTTTCGAAACAAAAGTACCAGGGCGTTATTTTTTGAGATATGTATAATTTCAAAGTAATTTCCAAAAAATTCAGAAAAAACCATTTTGCCGTGGGAATAAAGACAAGAATGGTAAATATTTCCATTAATATCTAAAAATTCTTCAAACCCCTCATTATTTTTTTTCTGGCTGAGAAACTAAAAAATCTAAGGCTTCTTTTAATATGCTTTCAGCTCAATTTGAAGGATACATGCCTTGAGATATTCTGAAGTTTAGTTTTTTTTTTAAATGTTATTTGGTCTGAAAGTTAAATTAATATCACTTCATTTTCGCTCTAAGAACATATATCTATATACCAGATCATTTTCTCTCCATGCCCATAGCTTAATTTCTACTAATCTGCGCCAAAAATTCTTTCAAAGATTTTAACTGGGTTGCAAAAGGAACCCCTAGGCCAAGTATCAAATCAATATTCTGGTGTGACTTTTTTCGAAGTATAGTCTGATAAATATTACCATGAATCATTTCTTGATAATTGTTAGGTAAAGTAAGTGTCACTAATTGTGTCACTAAATCTGAAGGTATCAATTTCATCTGCAACAGAATGATCCAAGAATGAAACAGTCCTTTGTTTCCTTATATTGATACATATTTTCGTATCAATTGACTAACGCTGCAGCAAAAGGATGAGTTTAGATTTATTCTGTAGGTTAAAAGTAAGATTTAATGATAAAACTGATTTATTTTTAGCATTTTGTAGTATTAAATACAATTTAAAGTAACTAATATAAGCCCAAGGATTGGTTGCACGATTACTGGGACGTTTACCTTAATCTTTAAAAGATTGTAATAAATCGAAACATTTCTTTCATCAAAATGTTCAAATACATGTTTCTTTATTTTCACACAATAACATAGAATTTTTTTAAAAAAGTGTCGCATGATTTGAAATAGAATTTCTAATTTTCACAATTAATGTAAATCTGTACGATTTTTTGCATTTAAGCAGGACAAATGAGTTTTATGGAAGACAAATATCCATTGTATCTCACGAATGGTGTGATAAGTCAGAAGAACGAACGAGATAGCGACGATAACGAATTTTTCCGCACAGAAGTTTACTCTAGGTAGCGAAAATGAGGTTCGTTGGTAATTTGGTCTTTGCTTTAGCGGTTCTCGTTTATTCTATTGGTAAATATATCACATTATATTAAATTGATGTATCTATACTGTTAATTGCATCATTTTTTGATTGTAGCTTGATTGCCTTGTATATTTATTTCCTATTTATAAATTGTTCATATTGAAAATACTTGTTCTCTTATTGATGTACCAAAAGTTTTGCCTCTCGTGACAGAAAATTTTGAACTTTACATTTATCGCCCTATAAACGATTGAACATTTAGAATCTTGAAAATATTTTTGTTAGAATCAATAGTTTTCGAGAAAAATGAGGGAAACTAATTTTAAGTGACTTACTGCAGTTTTTGTGTTTAACCTGACAAGGTTACCTTTGGAATTTTGTTTGGAATTATACTACAGCTAGTAACATGTCATTACCAAACTTGTAATATGCTGAAGTAATAAGATGAGCATTTTAGCCATTCATGAAAAAATGGCTTTAGTCCTCTCCTTTCGACGGACACCCCAATCTTTGGAATTTCCAATAATAGTTTCAATGTTGCTTTTCAAATTCAGCAGAAATAACAGCTGGAAATATATACAGGGTGTCAAAAAAGTCCCGGGACGGCTGAATATTTCCTCAGGTAAGATATTTTTCAGGGCGGTCAATGTCATTCTTGAAGGAACTTTCAACAAGGAATTCAATCGTGACCTTTATTTTGATCTTGACCATGACCTTCACGGTCATTTCAAGGTCAAATTGCTTTTTTTAAATGGGAACCTCTATTTTTGACCCCGGGAACTGAGAGAG
>CAKNYM010052962.1:145633-205496 GCA_932195095.1 Andricus curvator | reverse complement strand
TGATTCACTACTTACTCCTGACCATATTTCAAAACCGCCTTTCAACATCCAATTTTCTGTTTCTACTTTCGCAACCCTTTTTCTTCGTCTCAGATACACATAAAATATCTAGTTTCGTAGCATGCATAGTTTCTCGTAGTTCTCTTACTTTAAGATCATTCACTCCTCTAGCATTCCAAACACCTAGTCTCCATTCATCGCCTGAAACTCGACCTTTACGTTTACCGTGTGCATGCATTTCGTCAATCCAAGTTTCAGTCCATTCCGAGGCTACTTTATTGTTTGTATTATTCATGTTTAGATTGTACACCCAACTATCACCTTTATGCGCGAGATCATGTGAGGAAAATTCATCTTTTCGAATTAAAAATTCAACAATTTTGTTGAAAATAATGTTTTTGTTGTTGTTAAAAATTTTTCTTTTTTATTGAATTCAACTGGTTGAAAATTCGTTTTTTTTCATGAAAATTAGTTTTGTCAACTGTAATTTGGACGATTCATCTATATGGTTGAGTATTTGACTTTTTGGCTTAAAAATTTAACTACATACTCTATTAAAATTTCATCTAGTTTCTTAAGGTTGGAAGTTGAACTACTTAGTTCACCATTTTATTTGCTGGTTGACGAATCGTCTTTTATTTAAAAATTGAACTATTTTGTACAAAAATCGATTTTTGTTGGTTGAAAAATGATTTTTTTCAATTGAAAATGTAAATATTTCATTTCTGGTTGAAAATTGAGTTCATTAGTTCAAAACTGGCCTTTTTTATGGTAAATTAATGTCCCTGGCTGAAAATTCATCTATTTTCTGAAAAATTTGTCTTTTTAGGTTGAATTGAACCGTTTTTGATTAAAAACTAACACCTTTTTTGACTGAATATAAAAATTACTTGGTTAAAAGTTGAAGTTTAAATTTAAACTTGTTCATAAAAATGAAACGATGTGGTAGAAAATGACATTTTTGTTGAAAATTCATCTTTTTTGTTATAAATTTAATAATTTAGTTAAAAATACATATTTCTGGATTGAAAATTCAACTAATTAGTTGAAGGTTGAACTACTGTGTTAAATATTTACTTTTTTAAAAACGGATTCACCTCTTTGGTTGAAAGTTAAACTTTTTTGTTGAAAATTTGTGTTTTTTTGTTGTTAAAAGTTAATTTCTTGCCTGAAAATTCAACTATTCCATTTTTGGACAAAAAATGTCTTTCTTCAGTTGAAAATTCAACTATTTAGTTTAAAATTCATCTTTCTTGATTGACAATTCATCTATTTGTTTAAAGATTCAAGTTTTCGGGTTGAAAATTCAACTGTCTTCAGAAAATAAGCCTTTTCGCTTGAAAACTGAACTATTTCGTTAAAAGTTAAACTAATTTCTCGAAAATTAGCTATTGTTGCTTGACAGTTCAACTATTTGATTGTTAATGCAACTGTTTGGTTGAAAATAATTTATTTTAGTTAAAAATCAATTTGTTTTTGTTGAAAATTCATCTTTTTGGGTTGAAAATTCAACTATTTTGTTGATAATACAATATATTTTGATTTAAAATCATAGGAATCTAAAATATTTCATATTAAATTAAATATGCAGTATTCACAAAAACAATCAAAAAATAGTAAAATAATTTAGATTAATAATAATTAAACTGGTCCCGAGAAACTAAAATAAAAACAGTTCATGACAGCATTTATAGGATGAAAGTTGAAGAGAGTTCCAAAATGTTAAAATTTGTCAACGAAACAAAAAAACAGTGTAAGAAGTATTCAGTAAATTACCTTGCTCATCTTACTCCTTGGCCCAAACGTAATCCAAAAGACAGGGCAGAAGAAGAAATACTGTTGCTAAATTTCCCATTTCACATCGCGGAAAAAGAGATATAACCACACTTCTCGATCTTCGAACACATACTCCAAATTTTGTGGCTCGAACAAATTCATAATTTGAACCGATTGATCAATATTGAGTTCCGGATCACTTACATTACCATCTATAATAATTTCATCTACATTTATTGAGAAAAGACAAGTTAATTGATGGTTAATTTATCAGAGGTTAGTTTTCAATGAGCCGCAGAGCGTAATTACTTACTTTAATTTTCCTCACTCAGGTTTCGAGGTATATTGGCTAGTGCTCGATGCCTCTGAACAAGTGGCGTACTTGCCTTAGGCATTTTCAATAATAGACAGAATATTACAAACGAGTAAGATTCAAAAATCACTGCACTGTCAAAAAACAATACCCAGCACTAATTCTGTGAGCGCATGGAGATGGCGTTTCAGTAGGAAATCGGTCTGGCCCGGTCTGACCCAATTATGGGCCACAGAGTTCTACCGATCAGGGCCAGATCGGTATTACGTACGAAATCGGGTGATTTTTGCACGGGATTACCCAAAAACCTGCAATATATACGAGATTTTTTGTACGTATCATCAAGTTTATTTAACATAAATTGATACAGGAGTAGCATCTGAGTGTGCCTCGTGGCTTGTCTCATCAAGCCTGCCCCGTCTCTATCACTTAGTGTAAACTCCCAATAGACTAGATAGCAACACCAAACAATATACTTAAATCTAAATTCTTGAGAAATCCTAGCACTAATATCGCCTTGGGTAATTTTGGTACATTCACATCGATGTCGTTTTGATTCGATAACGAATGCTTCGCGGCAAGTGTCACTCATATTTTTCGACAGCAAGACGCCTAATACGTGAGCTTCTACATAGGTCAGTATCATCATTCACTGTTACTAAGTGGGCTCTCTATAACATTTCTACTATGAGCAGTTCCTTTCTTAGTTTATAGACAACATTTATTTCATAAGGTTGTAAACGAAGTCGAATTATTTGTAATCTAATGGGTATTTCCCCAACAGGCTTTTTAAGTATAGATATCAGTGATTTGTGAACACTTTTTACTGTTACTTTTTCCCCGAGAATGAATTGATGAAATCTCTCACAATCAAAAACAATCGCATATAACTCCTTTTCTATTTCTGCCCAAGCTTTTTGGCACATTGTAAGTGCTTCAGAAGCATATGCAATTGGAAGATTTTTTTGTAACATAACTTCTTTATAACATAACATAACTTTATAACATAACACTTAAGACACATTCAATATCTCACTAATAATGCTATAGCACAGGATATTTGGTTACGAAATCCTTTCAACTTGTTTAAAGCTTCATAGTATGATTTCATCCATTTAAACTCGGCACCTTTCTTTATTAGGTTATGTAACGGCACTGTTATGTCTGACCCATTTGGCACAAATCTCGATATATATAATACTAGCAATATTTCTACCGCATTCTGATCTTTTGGTTTTTTCATATTTTTAATTGCTTCAATTCTACTGATATCTATTCCACACCGTTTTCTGTGAAAATATGATACAGAAATCTCACACTATTAACTCCTAATTTACATTTTGATAAATTATGCTTTACTTCTCTTTACGCGCTTCAGCTGAAAACCTTAATTAGAGTGTCTTCGAGCTCTGCTTTGTTTCCGACCCAAACCAGTATATCATCGATATAAACTGCTACGCTTTTGATATCGTTAAATATTTCCGTGTAGAGTCTGTGGAAGATTTTTGGTGCTGTCTTAATTCCGTAAGGCATTCGCAAGAATCGTTATCGCCCGAATGGCGTTCGAAGAGCAGTCAGCTTGGAACTTCCTTTGGTGGTTTCCACATGCCAAAATGCTTTAGACACGTCAAGCTTTGCAAATATCTTTGCGTTTTCAACTTTCGCCGCGATTTCTTCAAACGTGGGTAACAAATAATAGTCCCTTAGCAATCTATATATTCTATATAGATATATATCTATATATTCACTTAAAAGAAACTCCTCTGCATGGTTCTGTTTTCCCTACGTAATTTGGCTTTAGTTTAAAATCATATTTGTAATTCAGTTTGCCAATACCTTTAAGAAGGTCTACATTTTTAACAATCAACTTGTCAAAATTTTTGCTTCGTACTTTAATTTTAGTTGGTATTCCAATTAGCTCTTCCCTTACTGTTAGTTCTGCATTATCAATTCTCGTTGGACTTATCTCTATTTGTGGACCTACCTGCACATAGTTATTTATATCTAGAGCCTTGCACCGTGCACATGTGTCTAGTTTAAATTCTAGACTTTTTTTAGTATCTGAAAAAGTTACACTTTCAAACCCATCAGTTTCAGGATTTATTATACCTACACTGTTACGAACTCTACACAATTGCGCAAAATGGTTCGGTTTTCTACTAGCATTACACTGCTTTCCGTAGGTTGGACAACTTCTTGGTTGATGTTCATACCCGCATCTATTGCACTTGTGTTCGTTGGTCTTTTTTGCCCAGCGCGTTTTGAATTGGAAGAAGTATTTACGGAATTAATTTCCTCTTTGTCTTGACGACCATCTAGTTTCAGCATTTCAACCTGCTGCGTTGCAAATTCTGCCGATCGGCATATGCGTATGCTTACCTCCAAAGTTATGTTTCCTTCTGTCAACAAGCGATTTCTCAGATGTGTATTCGCAATACCGGTTATGATTCGATCCTCGATTAAACTATCTTTAAAGTTATCAAAAGAACAATATAGGCTTGGGTGCTTTAAATCGGTTGAAAATTCATCAAAAGTTTCTCAATTTTTCTGGTGACGTTGAAAAAACAGATGAGGACAAACACTTTTGTTTTTCTTTGGAAGGCAATATTCTTCAAATGCTACAACAACCCGATCGTAGTCTGCTGCTACAGCTTCCTCGAGTTTGAAGGTCTCCAAAACCTCTTCAGCCTTATCTCTGATTTTATACAGGAAAATAGCAATTTTCACTGCATCTGGTTTCTAGTAGCACTCTGTGGCGTTTAAATATATTTTGAATTTTGTCAGCCATTCTCTCTAGTTTTCTGATAGGTTTCCTCCTGAAAATAGAGGTTGCGGTGCTCTTAAGTCAAGTATCCTTTGTTCCTTCAATTTGAAATTTTTAGATGTTCACTATGCACTTCACGTTCTGCCCCGTTTTATTCACTATTAACATTGGTTCACGACTGCGCCATGTAATAGATGCGAGTTTCAATACATATTATCAAGTTTATTTAACATGAAATTATACAGGTTTATCATCTGATTGTGCCTGATGGCCTGTCTCATCAAGCCTGCCCCGTCTTCATACCTTAGTGTAAACTCCCAATAGTCGAGATAGCAACACCAAACAATATACTTAAATCTAAATTCTTGACAAAACCTAGCACTAATGTCGCTTTGGGTAATTTTGATAAATTCACATCGATGATTCTCCACTATTTTTCTCTTTATTCAAAACAATACATAAATTTTCGTCGGTTCTTCAGAAGATATTTAAGATTCGCTAGCTTTCATTTGCATTGCAAATGGTTTGGAGAGTGGACTCTCTAACCTGTCGCTACAGAATCGCAGACTGAGATAAAGTCGAAATTTATAAAGCATGTAATTATAGTGAACTCGTGTTTATTCCGAAGGCCGAAAAATGTAAACGTTGACGTACGAACCGGTCAAAAACATGGAGGATGATGGAAAAGGTAATAGAATATTGTGAAAAATATAACATTTTCTTGGAATAGTACAATTGGCAAATTAAATCTCAATATAAGAGATTCAAAAAACCACTCAAATATTTCGCGGAATATTGAGTATTTTAGCATCACGTCACAATCATGATAGGATAAGTGGAAATGTCATTAAGGTTAGCATAGTTGGTAAATTTCTACATGGAAATGCATACGACTTTTTGGAAAATTTATTTCAAGCGTAATAGTAAGTTATAAATGTATGAAGACCTTTTAATTTCACGGAATAAAATAAAATATCGGAAATTAGAGGTTATAGTGCCCGATACTGCTCAAATCGATCTGGTACTCCAACCTCAAATTTTGGATATTTTATTTCCATTCGTGGAACTAAAAGGTCGTCAATCGACAAAAGAATAAAACATGACTGACAAAATACGTTCTACACTTGAAAAATATCACTATTCGTACATTTATGACTTACTGTTACGTTTAGAATATTTTCTCCAAAAAGTCATATGCATTCCCATGTCAAGATCTTCGAACTATGATCACCTTCCTGACATTTCCACCTTCCCTATCATGACCATGACGTCATGCTGAAATGCTAGACTGTACAGGGACAGTGGTGGGAGGTGACGGAACTGCGCCACTTGTAATAGCACAGCGTGGGGGACTTGAAATAGGTAAGCCTTGGAACAAGTGCCTCTTGGAATAAGCAAGAGTTCACAGAATCTCCTTTGAAATTTTTAAATTGTTCACCGGAAGGCTTCCAATTTGTTTTGATATACCTAATTAACGACTCACAGTTTTTAACTTTATAAGTTACAGACTCGATACCACGAGAAAACTTTCTAGCCAGCCCGCTTAAATATAAAGAAAGTGAGACGGACAAAAAACATGTTCGTATAAAGCATTTCTTCTGACTCAGTGCGGTCTCAAAACGTGGAGAATTGACACAAACTGGATAGGTCCAAATTGGCTTTGACCTATTATCGAGAGTAGTATGAATTCAATAAAAATTCAGAAGGTTGTAGTTTCCCCCTGTGTGTAAAAAACAAAAGTCATTCAGTCATTCTCGTAACAAGATAGCCTTGTTGACATCCCTCTTTTTGATGACATGTATATTAAATAATTACAATATTTATTCACGTAAAAATCTTTGTCCCGATTTTTCAGTTTGTACCGGGTATATACGGAGGAAGTGCTCACCAGTGTCCGTGTTTAACATTCCTGTTACCCACGTATGCACTCTTAAAGCAAATAATTATAATGGTATTTACTACGTGGACCCAAATACTGGCTTGCAGCCACTCCACGGTGATGTAGATTTCGTAGAAAAGGGTAATGTCGTCTTTGGAAGGCGTGTAGGTCTTATTGCCAATCATGCACTATTGGATGAAGAAGGCTATGTGATTGTATTAGAATCTGGGATTTTCAAGCGAATAACAGATGAACAAATTGTTGAATATAATATAATCAAACCTGCTCTGTTGTCGTGACATTAAAGTACAATTTAGTTAACTGTGATTCGAAGGCAGATCAATAAGTTACAAGCGCTTGAAACGACATCGAAAGTAAGTGCATAATGCTTCTCAACGTAATAGTAATATATACTATATATAGATACATATACCAGTAAACGAAATAAATTTATTAAAATCATGTAATTTTATTTCTTACTCTATCGATCCAACTACAAATGTAGAAGATTTTATCAGATTGCAGAAATTGATCTCAATTTATTTCTCATTCTTAATGTTTGATTTAATTTTGAATTTATATGATCAAATAGTAGGTAATATTCAAAGCGTATCATCAATTTTTTTAAATATTAAAAGAAATGACAAAAGTACTAGAAAATATGGAAAGGATTTCTTTTTAAATTTGCATTTTTTTTTTTTTACTTTCCAAGTCCTCATAGGAAAAGCACAAAATTTACTACTGAAATAGGACTTCAGTAACAACAATTTTAAAATACTTCCTGCTATAGAAAATTATTTTCAGAACAAAATTACCAGAAAGGATCCACTTTACTTTTCTTAAAACTTGTGGAATTTCAAATAGGCACTGGCTAGTATTACATAATTTTTCATTATATACGAGTTTCAATACATATTATCAAGTTTATTTAACATGAAATGATGCAGGATTATCATCTGACTGTGCCTGATGGCTTGTGTACTGGAAATTACGTGATACTAGACAGTAAATTCTTTTAATATGGATTTCGTTAAAATCTGAGGATATATGCTTTGAGAAACTCTAAATTTTTAATTTTTTAGAAGTATACAGAAGTTTCTGGGAATAGACTCACTAGCTTATTAGTTTTAAAGATAAACACAATGAAGTATCTTCTCCAATTTTTATGATCATTTATGTCGATTAAATAAATTCTCTGTGATACGTGAAGCAATTATAACTGATTATGTAACGTAATGTGAAAAAAAACTTTATGTCACTATAATAATTTTTCTTATGAAGTTTTAGTTTAACTATAATAAGGGTTCTTTTATTGAAATCAAATCGTAACAAAAATATTTAGCTATATTTCACGACAAAAATCATTATTTTAGAAGAGATGAATGTTTAATATCGATTCTGAAGTAAAATACCCGTATAGGAATGGTAGCAGGGATCCGACCGGAAGCCGGCCGGATAGCCCCAGTTTAAACCGGGCGCCGGCCGGGGATATTGGCCGGGATCCGGCTAAAAAGGTAACGGTAAATTGGTCGGATTCCGGCTTTCATACCGGCCGGAATCCGGTCGGGTAACCCGGCCACAGAACGGTCAAAAAATGTTTTGCTTCAGGCGAGAAATTGGTAACTTGGTTTATCTTTTAAGGCTCATCGTGAAGAATACGGTGAACTTTAAATGTAAAATCAAGTTGACAAATTCTCGCGAGGAAATTAGAGTCGAGTTTAAATCACTGTTTCTAGAATCTCCTAGCAATTGTTTTATTTTTGAAACCACGTGGTGATTTGAGGTTAGGAAGGAAGAAAGGAAAAAATGAATACACATACTTTAATGTAAAATAATTATTATTCGCGCAGTAAGTAGAGTTTTGGAACTGATTACTGAAATGAGGTTGATTTTAATCACGGATTTTATTTGCGAACTTCGAGGAGACGACGCGACTTGAGTGAAACGTGCATTCTCGTTTGAGGTGCGAAACTGAAACTTACAAGTGTCTACGCCGACGCCGGCGCAGAAAGCGTCAGACCTGGCGGCAAATTTGAAAGTCTACAGACTAGGTGATTCGAGAAAAATGTAGCCCGGCCGACTCGCGACCGGTTCCTGGCCATGAAACACAACCAGGTGTAGCCCGGCCGGGATCCGACCAGAAAACTTGTTGTAGTAGGGCCAACCGGGACAATTTCTGCACGGGTAGTTGATCCAAATCACAGTATAGTGCGAACTTGAAAACGCAACCGAGGTACTTATGGATCAAGCTGGTTAATTATGGATCAAATAAGTTGTTTTTTTGCGGCTATATTAAACTTTTTGAAACTTTTCACCATTCCATTTTTTCGTGTGAAGTGTGCTCTACATTAGACTTTATGTGTGAAGTCTCACACTCCACCAAAAAGTCATACAAAATTCAGAAAGTGGCGAATGTCAAATCACAAAGTAAGAAATATAAAAAACTTCCACTTGGATCCTTTAGAATAGAAAATGAATATGAAAATATTTTAAAGGGAAAGAAACGTAGGGGAAGACGAAAGTATACGCACTGCGCTAACTTTTTAATTTGAAAAAATTATGTTCAATGAATATTTTTGGAACACTACAGAGTGGTTTTCTTTATACAATACATTGATATTTTTGTTCCAGGAAATGAAAAAAAAATAGGAAAATGACGACTGAGGAACTGAATTCAACGACTTAAGGGTTGACTCTTATAACTATGTTACAAATAATATTAACCTGATGAAGAAATATAAAAAGTATTAAATACAAATTTTCTGAAGATTCTCCATATTTTAACCTGCAAAAATTTATTTTCCGTAAATATACATAGGTGTTTTAAAACAAAGTAAAATTCAAATGATTTTTGTTACTATGCACTGTAATGCCCAAATATTAAAAATTTGGATCCAAAACTACCCCATCGGAAGTGTAAATATGGATCAAACTTTGATTATTGATAACTTAGACGGACACTTTTTTTTATTTAAATGACATTTTTAGGATATATTCAGAAGACTCTTAAGAACAATTATATATGGTACAAAAAAATTATGTGCATTTTATGATTGTTCGCTTTGTGATTAACCATTATCAGAGCATGTTATTGAGCGTTGCAGAGGTTTCTTATTATCCGTTGCTAGCGGATGCTATTTGACGTTGCTAGAGGGTTTTATTATCCGTTAATAAGGTTTGCTATTGTCCTTTGCTAGGGAGTTATATTGATCTTTGCTAAAGTTTGTTCTTGATGGTTTCTAATGGTTGTTATTGTCCTTTTCTAAGGGTTCTTATTGGCTGTTGCTAAGAATTGTTATTGTCTGTTGACAGGTAGTTTTTAAGGGTGGTTATTGTGGGCTTCTAGGCGATCTTATTGTTTGTCTCTAAGTGTTGTTGTTGACTTTTTTTTCTTCCTTTTTTTTCTGTATTGATCGTTGCTAATTTTATATATTGTCCGTTACTAGAGGGTGTTGGTGGCCGTCGCTAAGGGTTATTAACAACCACTGCTAAGGGATGTTATGGAATGTTTCTAGAAGATATTATGGACCGTTGTCAAGGGGATTCAGAGGAAAAATGATAGGGGAAGGGGGAGGGTTGAACGAATTAATTAGCGTCTTAGTTGGTTACGAAATCCTTTTCTGTAGGCTAATTTTTTAGAACTTTCTGGTAATTGTTAAGTGATTGTCTAACGCTTAAAAAAATTTGGTTAATTGTTGACATGTGTGTCCCTTCATTTCCGCTCTAGAATTATATATCCAAATACTAAATTATTTTGACATACACTGATGATTGGTCAATATTGACATACACATTTCTTGAAATTTTTTATGATTTTAAATGGAGTTGAACCAATATACTTTTTATTGAAGAATCAAATATGGGACATGTAATAGACCTTCCGTGCGTGTTCAGTTTCATTTTGACCAAAGCAATACTGATGTCCCTTTTTGAGAAACGACTTCAATATTAATACGGTTAGTTTAAATATTTACTAATTCAATAAAGGAAACAGAATTAATTTATTCATGGCGGTATACACTATTTAAAGGAGTATTATAGTAGTTTCCTAGTGGGACGTTGAATTTAATTAAAACCAAGAGAAGGATTTAGAGTTTTATAATAAAATAGTGTTCAGTCTCAAAGAGACTAGGAAAAAGGGTAGGTGTAAAGAATTAAAAAGAATGTACATACATGGGCTTAAAAGCCAGTATGCGGACTTTTAAAGCAGAACAACGAAGCGAAGGAGTATAACGAAGACGGATGAGCCGACAGCATCGTGAAGCGCTGGTTCTAAAAGAGAGCGCCCAACCGTGGGCTCGGTCACCTTTATCTCTTCCGCATAATTTGAAATTTATGTGTGTACAGCCGGCGACGGTGGCTAATGTTGCCGTCAGGATAGAGCAGGGAGGAACTGCAATTTTTTCTCCTGCCACTGCAGGAGGCCAATCGATGTCGTCAGCATGCTTTTTCTTCGAATGAGAAACGGTTACTTGTATGCAAGAACTTATCCTCAACTAGATATTCACCACCCGGATGCAGAATATATTTCATCTCCGCGAACAGCATTTCACATTTTTCCTAAAAGATACTTTCTCATCAAAAGCGAAGGCATCTCTCATCGTCATTTTATATAATCTATTTTCATTTACCTATGCTCTTGTTAAGGGTCCATCTATAAAAAATTACATCACAGCTTTTTGAGGGAAGGAGATCGGAAAAATATCGTGATTTGTTACATAGACGGGGAAGGGGGGTTGATTAAACAAGTGACGTAATATTTTTGAAAAATAAAACCCTTAAAAAATCCAAGTGTTCGAAATTCTAGTATAACATTAAAGTTGAGTAACAACAATAAAAGATTGTGATAACCATTCAGAGAAAAAGTTGTCTCGAAACAAAAGCATCGTCTTTTTGCCTGTTTTTTTTTAATTGCGTGAATATATTTTTTACACAAACAGAATTATTTGACTGCATGTTCCGGAGAATCTATTCGCGTAAGGATAATTTTTGCTGCAAAAGGATTCCTGTTGAGATAAATTCAAATATTCTTAACCTTAATTTTCCCAAAATGACACATTTTCTAAAGTTGTGTATGCAGCTTCAACATTAGCGTGAGGCTCAAGGAGACCCCCCCCCCAAATGCTTTACATATTTTTTGAATACTCTTTTATAAAGTCTTGAATATCAGTATCATTGGATTAGTATTTTTATTTTTTTCCATTATGCTGTAGAAAAGTATCCATAAAAAGAAAGTCTTCATTACAATTTTCGAAATTACTATCACCTGTAAAATTATTAAACTCTTTTTTAAGCTTATCGGGCTTTGCACTATTCACTAAATACAGCCTTAGATTTATTTGTCTTCTTTTATAGACTTTACGAAAGATTTAACGGGAAGTAAAAGTATCTCAAACTTTTAGTAAATAATTTCAATCTTTTAAATGTGTTTAAACCCGGAAATTTGGAATTCTTAATCTTCAAAATTGGGAAAATTTCAAATATAAATCATCAGAATTACAGAATTTTTAGGTGCGAAAATTAAAACTTGCATATTTTTAATTGTAAATTCAAATGTGAAATTTACAATTCAACTTTGTGAAATTTTGAAGAGCTACAATTGAAAATTCTTGCATTTTTAAAATGTAGAATTGAAAATTATTTAATCTCCAAGATATATATTTCAAAGAGATGTAATTTTAAACGTTTTTTTGTGATGAATAATTCAATTTTAAAGATTTACAATTGAATTTTTTTTTATTTTAATGATTCGCAGTTTAAAAGTCTTCATTTTTGAGATTCACAATTGAAGATTTATTCATTTTAAATGTTTATAGTTTAATATGATGTAATTTCGAACTTTTTTTTTTTAAATGTGTAGTTAAATTTAAAAAATGTACAATAAGAATTTCTTAAATTTTTAAAATTTGCAAGTGTAGATTCTTCAATTTTAAGTACGTATAATTCAAAATTCTCAAATATGGATAATTTTAAAGATTAAGAGTCAAGAGCTTTTAATTGTAAATCTTTCAAATTCGAGAATTTTAAGTGTTATCTTCAAAATTACATAATTTTTAATTGTAAAACTCAAAACTGGCATAATTATTAATTGTATGTACGTATACCATTAAGCCATTTCCCTTTCAGGGTAGGCGTGACACTACCCGATTCGGGTGGCGTTTTTAGGTAGATAGTTTCTTGTAGTAAATAACTACTACAAGTGTGGGCTCCCCAAACCCACGATGTGCCAACAGCACTCAGTATTCTTGAATGGTCACCCATCCAAGTACTAACCGCGTCCAACGATGCTTAACTTCAGTGATCTGACGGGAACTGGGTTGTTCAGCGTGGTTTTTCAAAAAGTTATAATTAATTATAAAAATTTGCAATTGAAGACTCTTCAATATTTAATGTGTATGATATAAAATTATGAAATTTTAAATGCTTCTTTTGAAATAGTTTAATTTTAAAGATTTAAAATTGAAACTGGTTCAATTTTATATACTAGCAATTGCAAATTCTTCACTTGTGAACAATAAAAATGAAAGCGTTGGTTTATTTCTTGGAAATTCTTATAATTCTTTACATAATGTATTGTATTTAGTAGGAGATGGTTAAAAATATTTAAAAAAATTATGTAACGTAGGTGGGGTGGGAGAGAGTGTCTAAACCATTCAGCGACTGCTTGTTACATGAAGTGAAGCGTTATTGTTCTCGCAACGAGATTGTATGCTCTCTTTATCTGTGCAAGAGGAAAAACATATTGTGTCACGATAACATTCAGTATAGTGATACTGGATTTTAAACCCAATCTGTAATGGGATATCAGAAATCACTAATTCTCATCACTATGACCCGTGACAGAATGGGTGATTCTGCTCAGCAGAATCACATTTTCCCTACTTGAATCTACTGAAAGAAATACACACAAAATCTCCTAAAGCGATGCAATTGCATATAAATTAAACTTGCTTATCGAGACGGGTGATTGCCCATGAAGAACTCGAAGAACAAAAATAGAAAATTTATTCACCTTTTGGATTATTGGATTTATTCATTTTTACTAATAAATAAATTTTACAGTATTCGAGAATTGAATGAAAAGAAAAACATTCATTTCAATGAGCCATGCTCTTAATAAGAAAGGATAGAAAACGTCCAAGCGAATACTATATTCATTTACAGGATTTAAATCCCACTATAAAATTGAATTTAGGCAGGTATTTCCCTACGACGAATTCCCGACTATTTTCTCGGGAAGGGACGTGAAATGCCTGGAAGTATTAAAGGTCCATGACGTTACTCGTGCTCTGACAGCTGGTGAACGCGTGCTAAGGAAAATCGAAAATTATATATAAATATATCTATGTCGCATGTCCGTCTGGACAAGATAACAAGACTGTTCTGTAAATACCTATATAACCTTACCCAATCCTAACGCATGAGAGAATCTTCTCTTATTTAGAGTAAGATTTTTATGGACTATACGTCTTTTCCATCTATGCTGAAAACTAGGTGCATTAATTGCCAACGCGTATCTAATCAGGGAAACCTAATCTGGTTACTCTAAGAGGGAACCGCAGTTCTTCCCTTAGAGCTGGTGCTCTAGCCGACGCATTGGAGAAAATACGAGCTTTCTTGTCGGGAGCGGCTATTTAACAGCTCACCCCTCTAGTAGCCAGGTAAATCCCCACTCCAGTGTTACCTGTGCTACCTGTGCGCTCCGCTGCTGGTGGCAATTCGAAGAGGGTTTACCGCATACTACTTACAACATCGGTAAACTCTATCGCTTCCTTATCGATTTGCGATATGCTACGTTCCTCTAAGATGGGAATCCTCATCTGCCCCCTCTTTTAAAATGGGATTTAGACTGGGTAGCTTTTCAAGGGCGATGGTCAATTCCGCCCTGGGTACCAGCGAACGGTTCCCCCACTACACGGCTTCCCCTCACTCAGCCGAACTGCTGCCGTCTATCCTGGTCAGCGGGAGTCCTTAGTACCCAACGAGGACTGAAATGCAGAATATAACATTTTTTCAATTGAGCACTTGGTAATTTATAAATATAATATTCAAAATCGGCGAATTATAACGATTCCAACGATATGTTATTTTACTTGAAAAGTTGAAAATTAAAGAATAAATGTTCAAATTATGAGAAATTTTTCAGAATATTTCACTCAAATTCACTGCAGTAGTTTTAATTTATTAGTGTAATATTTTACCTGACTTGGGAAATTCCGAAAGCTATTTGGCCACATTTGAAAACTTATGAACTAACATCATAAATTTAGTGTATTCTTCAAACAATCTCATTTCTCAAAATTATTTCTAAATAATTTTGCACTCCCAGTCCAAAAGAATCAATAGTGTCATCCCTAGCTCAATTTGGAAACTCATTAACAAACATTATACATTTTTTTTACTACTCAACCAATTTGTTTACGAAAGTTTATTAAAGATACTATTTTAACATATGAAAAGCAGAATATGGAGACAATCTGAAAAAATGTCGTTTTTTAAATATAAGTTTAGAAATTTTAAACAGAGACCAGAACGGAAAATTGCATTTGCTTAAGTGTCGAAAAAAAGTTAAAAACTGAATTCTCCAAATTTTGAAAATAATTATTCTTCTTTAAAAAATAATATGTTTGATATTACTGTCTCCAGACGTTTTACTATTGGCACTTAAGTTTCCTTTTTACTAACTTGAGCCTCAACACAAACAGACTAATTTTTAAACCAGAAAAAAAGGAATTTTTATAAAAATAGTTGAATTTTTAACCCAGAAAGATTTTTCAGTCGATGAAGAAGAAAAGTCTGAGCCAAAATGTTTAATAATTCAACATTGTAGAATCAATCAAAAAATGTATAAATTTTTAAAATTATACAATTTTAGACAATTTTAAGCCAGAAAAATTAATTTATCCATCGAAGTTTGTTCTAAAATCTATTTAAAAATTCGCTTAAAAATTTGTTTTTAAAAATCATAAAAAAATTTTCCACGAATCTAATGCAAATTTTGTTATTTATTATCTTGAAACTTGAATTTTTCCTACAATTCATTGAAAATCCGGCAAAGTGAAAAAAGTTGCTTCAAAACCTTGCAGATTCTATTTTGAAGATTTTTCAAAATATTTTAAAAAATTCATTATAAAAAAAAATTCATTTTTACTTTTCCTAAGAATTTCGAAAAATTTTTTCATTCTTTTGAAACCTTTTAAAATGCTTAGAAAGCTTTTGAATGTTCTGTTCAGAATCTTCAAAAATGTACGTTTTGTTTTTAATGTTATGAAATCTTTTCAAGTTTTCAATTATTTTGGAATCTTTTAGAAATTTCTAAATACATCTTAAACTTGCTCGAATTTTTCCAAAAGTAATAAGTAATTAAACATTTTTTCAGTTTTTAATGAAAATTACTTTTTTTTTGGGTTGAAAATTAATTATTTATGACTGGAAATTCAACTATTCCATTTTTGGTTGAGAATTCATTTCTTTGGTTGAAAATTCCTTAATTTTGAATAGTTTTGTGATAATTCATGTATTTTATTACAAATTAATCTTTTTGGGTACAAAATTAATTTTTTTGGTTGAAAATTCAACTGTTTGGTTAAAAAATTTTTATTTGGTAAAAATAGATTTTTGTGGTTGAAGACTCATTGTTTTAGTAAAAAATTCATTTCTTTGGTTGAAATTTTTACTGTTCTGTTGAAAATTCAATTTTTGCTCGACAATTGATATTTTTCAGTTGATAATTCAATTATTTTGGTAGAAAATTCATATTTTTGTGTTGAAAATTATACTTTTTTTTGTTCAAAATTCAAATCTTTGGGTTGAAAACTAAACTGTTTTGCTAGAAAATCGACTTTTTGGATTGAAAATGTAACATTTTGGCTAAGATTTTTTTTCTTTATTGACCGCAAAATCTTTCTTGGATAAAAATTCAACTCCGTTTTTGAAAATTCTTTTTTCTTTGGTTCGAAAATTAGGTTTGGAAATTTTTGAAATAAAGAAGAATGATTTTCAAAATTTGCCGAATTCAGTTTCAAAAGTTTTTTCGACACTCAAGCAAATACAATTCAGTGTTTTGATAATAATCTTCAAAATTTCTAAAGTTAGATTTGAAAAACGACAGTTTTGAGATTGAATCCACGAAAATCCTTCATATTCTGCTTTTTATGTGTTAAAATAGTATTTTTAATTAACTTTCATAAACAAATTGGTCAAGCAGTAAAAAAAATGTATGATGTTTGCTAGGGATGACACTATCCATACATTTGGACTGGGAGTGCAAAATTATACAGAGATAATTTTGAAAAATGCGACTGTTTGAGAAATAAACTAAATTTATGATATTCGTTAATAAGTTTTTAAATGTGGCCAAATTTCTACCAACCAATAAATTAAAGCTACTGCAGTGGATTTGATAAAAATACTGAAAAACTCGTTCATAAAATTTCATATAAACTTGAACATTTCTTTAATTTTCAATTTTTTAATTCGAATAACATATCGTTAGAATCGTTATAATTCGCAGATTTTGAATATTATCTTTATCAATTACCAAGTGATAATTTAAAAAAATGTTATATTCCGCGTTTTAGTCCTCATTAGGCACAAAGGACTCCCGCTGACCAGGATCGACAGCAGCAGTTCGGCTGAGTGAGGGGAAGCCATGTAGTGGGGGAACCGTTCGCAGGTCCCAGGGCGGAATTGTCATCTGTCCGCTTTTCAAGTCGCTAGTGCCAAGAAACTTGATCATTGAGCGTTACATCTACCCCCCCCCCCCCCCGCTAGCTATTTGGAAAGCGAGCTAGGTGAAATTTCAATTTAAAAAACAATTTCAGAGGAGTGAGAGGTAATTATCGCGTTACTTGACTCTATGTAAGCAGAGATAAGTTTGTTGAGTTCTCCAAATTTTCACTGAAGAATTTGTTCAAGAAGAGCGCTTTTGAATTATATTTATTTTAGAAACTAAATTAAATTTTTGTGATTCTTCTAACATGGAATCCGTTTTTAAAGTTTTTCTTTTGTTTTTGTGTGATAATGAATCACTTTTGATTTATTTTTGTTTAAGACGAAGCGATGGCTAATATTATTTCTAGAGAAAATAATGAAAGGTGAAAACAGAAAGAAATTTTTTTTATGATTCTTGCGTGCTTTAGAATCTATTTTATATATTTTGTTTGTTTTTGTGATTAGTTATCACTTTGAAGCACTGTTATTTTGCGTGCTATTGTTTAACCGTAGTCAAAGTTGACACGACTTTCATTGCAGGCAATTCTTGTCCTGACCCGTGGAGAAATTGCCCAATTTGATTCTGATTCCCGACGTGGCCCCGATCGGGTTAGCCCAATGCGGCCCTGATCATGGCTAGTGTTGTGGTCCTGGTCGGGGCCACATCGGGATACCCTCTGTTAATTCATAGTTAGTTTAAAAATTAGAATTAGTTAAATTAAAATTACTCCCTGTCTTAATTAGTGAATATTCAACTAATTTTAATTTCAGTGACTAATCTAAAGTTAAGTAGTTAAAATTAACTTCTCACATGCAAAGAATATAAAAAACGAGAAAAAACTAAAAAATGCTTAAATTCATTTGAACAAAATGTCTAAAAATGTATGCTCACGGACGCATTAAATTAGTTAATATATATACAATTATCAAGTTAGTATTAATTATTGTAGATTTTTTTTCAATCTGTTTAGAGTTTATACTTATTTAGATTTGAATTTGCCGCGCTAATCTCGAATGTATTCGCTTAGTCTTCCGTTCGATTATCTGGCAACGAACGGACGAAAGGAAGAGCACTTTGTAAAAGTGACGAACAGTAAACAGATAAACCGGTGAAGTCATGTGGATAAATCGCTTTAAATAATTCTCAATTCACCTCGCTAATCATTTACTCAAAGTTTTTAGACCGGGGTGAGGTGTTTATATCAAACTAGAATTATCCAGCTCTCTAAGATTTCCCACAGTGAACTTTAAGAAAGCGATGAAAACTTTTTGGCATTATAACCTCAGTTTTTTATACTTTGCTCCACGTGCCAAAAAAATTTTCAATCAAATTGTCGAATTTTCAAACAAAAAAGATTAATGTTCAATCAAATATTAGAATTTTCAAGATAAAGAACAATTTTTTTAGAAAGCAGTTGGTTCTTGACCAAAAAAGTTTATTTACATCTAAAAAAGCTAACTTTTCTACAATGAAAGCTGATTTTTCAACAAAAGAGTAAAGTTTTTAAGCTGAAAAATCTAGTATTATAGAAGACAGTGACTTTAAAATAAATAAATAAATCTTTAACAGAAAAGATCATTTTCAATAAAAAAGATAAATTTTTAAGAAGATAGTTGTATTATCAACCAAAAAGTTGAACTTTCCACAAACAAGAATAATTTTCTACGCAGAAAGACGACTTTTCAACAAAAAATATTAATTTTCTACCAAATCGTTGAATCTTCAACCAATAAGTTAAATTTTCAACAAATAAGATTAATTTTCTACCCAAAAAGACGACTTTTCAACCAAATTCTTAAATTTCCTACCAAATAGTCGAATTTTTATCTCATAAACTGAAAATGAAATAGTTAAATTATCAGACAAAAACTCTGATAAAAAATTAACTTTGAGCATAAGTACCAATTTTCAACAAAATTAAATAAATCATATTTTAATAATATTCTTATAAATAAAAATTAGAATGGGCCTGTTCAGGGCCAGATCGGGCCTTCCTTATGGATACCCTAGTCAGGCCCTGATCGGATTAGACATTTCATTTCGATTCTGGCCCTAACTGGGATACCCGATTGGGGCCAGATTTTGCCAGATCTGGCCCCGACCAGGGCCACTCTGAAATTTCTGCACGGGGAGGACGTTTGCACTTTGCAAGCAATATCCTTGGCCACTTCATCTCTGTGAGCCATTAGAATTGGATGAGTTCGGTAGAAATATGACTTGTCGTTGATAGCTGTTATCCGAATGACCATTTTTGACCTATTTTTGAAATGGATACATTGCGGCGAGGGTATGTGTTTCCGTGAATCAATTTTAATTTATGCTCATATAAGGTTTTCTGATCTGGTCGATGATACTTTACAAATATCACTTTTATCATGATCTGTTTCAGGTTCAATCTTCAGCTTAATGGTTAATTTATTTTTATTGTTACATAAGCTTAAGGTGTCAGAAACCAAATCGATCTTTCCTTTTAAATTCTTCAGAATGTCTATTCCAGAAATGCATGTTTTACTTAAGTTTGGAACTACAAAAAAATGTGATAAATCTCTAGGTTAATTAATTTAATTTTCAAAAAAAAATTTATTATCATTCCTGTAGCTTTTTTCCGTGGCACCTGATAAACTAGTACCTGTAATTGGTAGGATGAGATATTTGAAAAATTCAATCTCGTGTCGTTTAAAGAATTCGTTTGATATACAGGTCACTTCGCTGCCTGTGTCGATTAGTGCTTCTATTTTTAATTTGCCGACCGTGCAATTTATTATTGGACATTTTATTTTGTTTTCAAGTTCCGACGCTGTTTCTTCTTCGAGGAGCTCTTCGGGTACATTATTGAACTCGGCGTTTTTATTTGTATTTGACCCCGTGTCTGTTTCCACCGCCACGTTCATAGATAAAACGGGGCTGATTCGTTTTCCGAAGGTATTTCATTACAATCATGATCAATTAAAAATTCATTTTCCGTTACTGGTTCGCTTTCATCCACGACAGCACGGGGGTGAAGCACAAAGCAAATATGTGGGAACAAAAGTAGGCTGATCGTTGAGCGACTGTCAAATTAGTTGATCACTTATTACATCAGTTTTGCATGGAAGCTTTTGGCGGCAAATTCAAATTGCTTAATATTAATTTTATTTCTTTCCTAATTAAAATAATGAAATAACAGGATTTTTTCAACAAACACATGAATTATCGAGAAATAACTTGTAGTGACATTTTCTATTTTCTTTGGAAATTTCACTTCCTGAAAATAGTACTAAAATAATTTTTAATGAAGTATGTGTTTGTAAAAAAATGTTTTCCTAATATTTCATTATTTTGATTCAGAGAGAGTAAAGTGTTTGGAAAAAGTTTAAAATAATACATAAATATACTTAAATAAAAATATGTCTGATATTAAATAATCAAACAATATGTTAATACAAGTATTTAAAAATAATAATACAATTTGAATTCTGAAATAATTTATTATGGAACTTAGAACGAGACAACAGATATAAATATTAAATATTTTTTTCATAGCAAATTCATCCATCCTGAGTCTGATTGCCTGTGTTGTGAAAAATCCATCTTGCTGAATCCACTTCCATACGTTCCTGGCCTGAAACAAGTTTAATTCTAACTTTCAAATATTTAAAAATATTTTAAGTTCATGACTAAAAAGTTTGAAAAAGTCCCAGCAAAATGTTTTTTAAAGGGATTTAGTGAGCATTTAAAAAATATTTTTCTCAGAGTAAATACAAATTGAAATTTTAATTGAAAATATTTATCTAAGGATATGCTTTATGAAATTAATATTAAGATTGTTTCATAAAATTAAGAAAAATAGCCACATTGCATTGATAAATATATGAAAAATTTAAAGAAAATCTATAAGTGGCTTGAAAACTTAGTTCAAAATGTAATTGTTTTATTAAAATTAGGTATCTGACGTTTCCTGGATTTTTTCTTTCGCTTTAAATAAAAATTGAAATTTGTTCCTGAAAAGATTATCTACAATATTCTATTATAGTGGGAGTTTCATTAAAATATATAAGTTTTACACAAGTTACAATTTTGCAAGAGAAATATTGATAATAAACTTTTTGTATAATAACACGCTAGCATATTTTTAATGAAACTCTCACAAACAGAATTGTGAAAAATCTTTTAAAGGACAAAATAAGTAGTGAATGATAAAAATTGAATCAATATTACAACTGATATCTGAAGCGAAAGAAAAAACACGAAATTCCAAAGAATTAGTTTTAAATTAACAGTTACATATCAAACTATTTTTTTAAATTAGATTCTCTTTCAAATTTTCTTATATTTAACAACGCGGCTATTTTCCTTAATTCCATAAATCATGTTTAAAGTTCCTAAAATACACAAGCATCAATGAATTTTCCGTAAGCCTGCACTGGCCCGCATGAGCAAAAATAAAAAATCTAGAACACTTTTGAATTGACTAATATTGTACTGAAAAAATTACTTAATTTTGAATCTTCCTGATTTTATGACTCAGGAAATTTTGAAGAGAGGTTAAAAGTTAATATAATTTCGAACAATGAAAATAAATACATTTTTTTCATGTTCGGCATTTAAAAGATATTTTCTTGATTTGAAAAAAGTGTTCAACGTAATTTTGGTTATTTCAAGCTCAAAAATGAACATTGTTAGAAATGATTTATGAAATTCAGCAACATTATCTCATACGTAATCTAAACTCATTTCGGAAGAGAGCTAATGGCGAACTTTAGAAAAAATGTTCAGGTTCAAATTGTTTATTTAAAGATAGTTAATTAGTGTTCTATAATTTTGCTTTCTGTTTGGGTAACAAAGTTGCAATTTTTATTTAATCCAAATGCTGTAAGGCTCATTGGTACGTTTTAATTTTTTTTTATCATTCAGGAATTATACAATTGTTTTCTTTATGAATAATATTTTACCTAAATACAACTTTTTAATCAAAACATACCAAAGAGAATTTTAGAGAATCTTTCAAGGCATAAAATGATCCCTACAACATGATTAAATCAGAAATGCAACTTCTACTTAAAGAGAAAGCAAAATCATAAAACTGTAAGTAACTATTGGTAGAGAACCTTAAGTTCTCTTCTCAAATTAAATACAATTAACAACGGGAATATTTCCCCTGATTTTATGAATCTTTTTTAACAATGCTCATTTTTTAACTCAAGAAAATCTGTAGTATTTTTAGAGTGATATTCTGGAATCCAAGAAGTAATTAATTTTGTATAAACGTACTTAACAGTCTGTTATAAATTATTTTTAAATAACAAATTGCGGTTTTTAAATTTTTTAAGAATTCACCGATATATTGCTATGGAACCAGGTTGAAGGTTAACGAAGTTGAGTTCTGCATTTTGGGATCTTCGGAGTCGACTTTAAAAAAATGTATTTTCCAGTCTTGCATTTTTCTCTGCTAGTTTTTTACATCGTCTTTTCAACAAGCATATTCTGATTCTTCATTTACGAGACGTGTATCTAAAAAAATGTTAAACATTACAAAATATTTCAGGTTATATTAAATGTAATTTGGATAAACATCGATAACCGACCAACCTATAAATTATACAAGAAATAGAATTGAATAATACGTACCTATTTACAATGGACCAGAGCTTCAAAGCGTGAAAAGCAGCATTATTACCATTACCGAACACACGAAACTTGACCAAAAAACGTTTTCTGGATGAACGAAATATACATTCTTTCGGAGAGGCACTGTTTATAAAATACATAAAAAACGTTTGCCAGATAGGTTAACAACGACAACAACATCGTCGCTGTGAAAAACAAATTCAAATAGAGGGAACAAAACTACGATAATCGTTGAGCAACTATATGAAAATTGAATACAGTTCCCCAATTTATTACGGCAGTTTTGCATGCTCATGATTCTCCCCTTCTCATTGGGCGTTTCAGACCCGTGCAAGACAGATTTGGGGAAACGAACATGTTTATTTTCGGAAGATAGCCCTTCATAGGATCTGTCTATATTTTGAGATTGTTGATTACCTCCGGACCAGGTAGTTGTTTTGTTATTATCATTACCGCGATAAATACCGTTTTGTACGTTTTCGCGCGAAAATTTATCTGAGAAATCTTTCTTAGTTTTCCACTCTCGATCGAGAGTATTTGAGTTTGAGTTTTGGTGGGTAGCATCGCTGCGTGGGGTGCCCCTTTAGCCGATCTATGAGATCCTAGACCTGTCGGTTCCGGCACGTTTTTCCATCCGCCGTTGCGACTTCCTACTGGGTGTCCTGGTTGAAAATTCACGATTTTGGTTGACAATTCAACTTTAAGGTGAAAAATTAATCTTATTTTTAGGAAATTTAACAATTTCGTTAAAGTCATTTTTTGTTTGAAAATTCAATTGTTCTGGTGAAAATTCGTCTTTTTGGATTGAAAATTTAACTAATTTGATCGAATAATTTATTTATTTACTTGAAAATTTAACCATATCGTTGAAAATCGTTTTTTTTATTGAAAATTATTTTTTGTCCAATTGAAAATTCAAGCATTCCAGTTGAAGATTCTTCATTTTAGTTGAAAATTCATTCCTCGGTTACCAATTTGACTATTTTGTTGAATATTCTTTTTTTTTTTGTAAAAGATTTATTTTTTTATTGAGATTGTAAATATTTTATTTTTTGTTGAAAATTTATCTTTTTCAGTTAAAGATTCAACTGTTCTTTGGATGAAAATTTATCCTTTTTAGTTGAAAATTTAACTACTTAGTTGAAGTTGAACTACTTTGTTAAAAATTCATTCTTCTGGTTGAAGATTCTTGATTTCAGCTGAAAATAATTTGGTTGAACATTTGACTATTTTGTTGAATACTTGGTTTTATTGGTTGAAAAATCAATTTTTCAACTGAAAATTCAACTTATACATTTTTGATTGTAAGTTTATCTTTTTCAGTTGAAAATTCAACTAGTGGCTTCAAAATTCTTCTATTTCTTTAAAAATTCGTCGTTTCTGATAGAACATTAATCTTTTTGGTTAAAATTCAACTACTTGGTTAGTATTCGAACAACTTGTTAAAAATTCATTTTTTAGTTTTTTTTTTTTTGTTTTGTTTTAGCTCAAAATTCCTCTCTTTGGTTGAAAATTTAATTATTTTGTTGAGAATTCGTCGTTTTTTGGTTGAAAATTGATTGTTTTCAAGTAGATTTAAGATTCTTCATTTTAGTTGAAAATTCATCTCCTTGATTAAAAATTGAACTATTTTGATGAATATTTGATATTTTTGTAAAAATCTTTTTTTTTACAATGAAAATGCACGTGCTTTATTTTGGTAGGAAATATATATTCTTTAGTTAAATATTCAACTGTTTTGATAAAAAGTTATCTTTTCAGTTGAAAATTCAACTTCTTGGTTGAAAATTCATGTATTATTTTTAAATTCGTATTTTTTGGTAGAAAATTAATCTTCCCGGTTAAAAATTTATATTTTTGGTTATAAATTCAATTATTTGGTTAAAAATTAATCGACTTTGTAGAAAACTAATCTTCTCAGTTAACATTGTATTTTTTTGGTGGAAAATTCAATTCTTTGGTTAAAATATATTCTACTTTGAAGAAAATTCAACAATTTTGTGAAAAAGTCTTTTTTTTTGTTGAAAGTTCAATGGGTTTGCTGAAAATTCGTCTTTTTGGGTTAACAATTAATCTAATTTGTTAGAAAATTCAAGGATTTGGTCGACAGTGAACATTTTTTCTTTCCCAAAAAAAAGTCTGTTGAAAAGTATCCTTTTTGTTAGAAAAGTTAAAAGGTTTTGTTGAAAATTCGTCTTTTTGGTTGACTTCAACTGGGTTTTTATTTAAAATTGAAATTTGTTTGGTTTGGAATATCAATTATGCATTACATTTTTTGTTGAGAATTCGTCTCCTTTGGTTAAAAATTAAAATCTACTTTGTAGAAAATTCCACAGTTTCGTTAAAAAGTCAATATTTTGTTTGAAGATTCTTCATTTTAGTTGAAAATTTATTTTCTTATTAGTCTTATTAACCTTTATAACATTTTTTTTCATAAAAAACGTTGAATTTTAATCCTGGGCGTCCAGCTTTTGAGTCATGGCACCAACGAAATTTTTACTTTTCTTAATAGAATACATTTTACTCAACTGAATTTGAAAATTTACCTAGGTGTCACTATATCCCTGCCTTACGCAAATTTTGTCGAATCTTTCCCCAATAAGTTTTCTCCGCGCATAATGTTTTGTCAAAAGAGAAAAAATGTAATAATTTTCCAAAATTTATAATAGTGTTAATTTTTTAAGAGTGGGCATTCAGCATATTATATTTTTTATTTATTGAAAGAGAAATCTATATAACTAGCGAAAAAGA
Source organism: Andricus curvator (assembly GCA_932195095.1). Classification (NCBI taxonomy): domain Eukaryota; kingdom Metazoa; phylum Arthropoda; class Insecta; order Hymenoptera; family Cynipidae; genus Andricus; species Andricus curvator. The sequence goes on along the minus strand of CAKNYM010052962.1, from coordinate 179,692 downwards.
AATATTCCGAATTTCGAATACTTCGTCATAACATATAATATTGCCTCGGAAAAAAATATATCTAGCAATTAACATCTGTGAAGGATTTCAAACAATAGATTATAGAGTTAATTTGTTAATCTAAAATAAAACTATAAAAAGTATGAATATTAAAATTAATAAGTAAATGAAAGGAAATGTTTTTATAAGTAAAGCTATATCGTTCGAACAAAATGGTTTGAAAGGAAAGCCAAATCTTCCTTGGTTAAGATTCGATGCACCAATGATGGATTATCAAGGCTTTGGTTTTTCAATGAACAACAGGAAATCCTCTAAACTCGATGTGATTTGTATACGTGAGAGGATACAAACTGACCTTAACGAACTGAAAGGGTGAAGTAGGTAAGTTTAAGTCGAATGGATTTTACTCCGAAAAAAAAACAACTTTTGTGGATAAAAACCATAATATTTCAGCATCTGAATAATGAAATAGTCAAATAATCGGAAGTTGATCACAACCGGACTCGTCTCACAAAGTACTAAGTAGTAAATACAGGCACAAGTCAAAAGTACCACCTTACAAAACATACCTCTTTAATATGCAAGGACTAGTATTGCGGAATTTTCCGCAACATATATTTTGCTTAACAAAATCGGTAATAACTCTAAAATAATAAAACTTTGAGGTTGAAATTTTCAACATTATTCACTCATATAGATTCTATTATATGGTGCCAATATAGGTTTCATACGTACAGAGGAACTTTTCACATGCTAATCCCAGAAGACCCTGTTGTGGAATCTGTTCCCAGTCAACTAATGTTTCAAGATAGAACATTCGTGGTATGTGGATTATGTGGTTTAATACACGCCCAAGATTTTGAATTTGGTCCCATAGTAACGCAGAAAAAGTTACTGCATTGCAAATAATCTCATTAATTAATTTGTTCTAGAGATAAACACAATTACCAATTTTTTAAGGATGGATGCTAATGAATGTCGATAATCTTAACTTTCGGAGACACGTAGAGAAATAATGACTGTTAGCGTAACGTGATATACATGCCATTTTAGATTTTAGAAATTGTACATATATTGTAAATCTGTATTTTTTCGCCTGAAAAGGGGAAAAACAGATTGATGAAATACAAATATCTCAGAAAAATGAATTCCTCCCGTCCAAACTATCTTGCAAATAGTGGAATAATTCAAAGGGATGAGTGAGATAGCGAGAAATGTTTATACACGTGATTTAAAAAAAACCATGTTAAACAACCACCGCAGGGTCACACTGGAAGCAACGAAACCAAAACGACATATCGGCGAGACCCTCGTGTGTCTTGAGGACACGAAGCGACCCAAGGATAAAAGCTTTCTGCATCCATCTCGCAAGTGCCTTGACATATTTTTGGCACGCGGGTATGACTTCAAGGTTACTAACCAGTGATAGTTTCGCACTTTCAAGATCACACTTCATAAAGACAATTACTTTAACCGAATATTCCTTTTTTTTCTTCTCCTAGGTAGTGATGTTGTAGTCGGCCAGAGCCGAGAATTCGATTACAGATATAGTTTTTTCTCGTAGCTCTGCAGAACAATGTCAAGCTTTCAGTGGGCAATGGGGACTGCTGCCCGAAAATCTTAGTTCCAGAAAATTTGACACTTCTCGTTTTTGTCAATTAACGCTATCACCCTTGGAGCTTTTGGCAGAGCACTTTCGCGGCCAACACCGTAAGAGCGACAATGATGGTAGTAAACCACACTCAGGGCCGCATTGTATCTGTAGAGATACGTCCTTCTCGCATGAGTTCCACACCTAGATAGTCTGTGTTTTCAGTATTCAGCAAGTGCATGACACGCTCTGCCCCTACACGGAAAAAATTTATCCGTAAAAAAGTCACGAACTAGTAGCTAGGTCTCGGATATGAGAAAAATTCATCGGATATTTATGTATTTTCGTAAATAACCTGCGAATTTTGAGAAAGATTGACGAACTCGATGTGAAAATTCTAAAACGGTTCATCACTTTTTTTTTTACGTGAATAATTACAAAAATATTACGAGTGATTGGGAAAAGATTCTCAGAGCACTCACGAGCTTGCCCGACAAATCTGGGAACTCGAAACTAAGTCTCCCTGTACGTGGCCCACGCACACACGCGCAGTGCGTGTGTGCGCTCGTATGTGTGCCTCGAGCTCGTCGGATGAGTGGCTAGAAGTTTTATAATAACTATTTTGTTTGGCCTCGATGGCTGCGCGTGTTTACGCACTCCTGGTTTATGTTTTAGAAACTGGTGAGTCAGCAGTGTTTGAGGTTCGAATAATCTGAGTTGCGAATTTATAAATTAATATAAAATTAAATCGCACAAATAAAATTTTACCTCTTTTTATTTCAGTCTGAAATTTTCAGGAACTGCTCGTAGGAAATTCGAACTGTTCGTAAGAAACTTCGAAATTTATCCATATATTTCTCATAGAAATAAGGATTTAATGTTTCATTTTTTTATCTCGTATCCGAGACCTAGCTACAAGTTCGTGACTTCTTCACGGATAAATTTTTTCCGTGTATCGCTCGAAACTTCTTGAAGTAAAATTCGGTTACGGTATACTAAGGTTCACCTACCTGGCATGCGAAAATGAAACCCTCTGTACCTGAATTATGTCCTGATGATCTAAGGACAGCAAAAGTCAGCACCTTTGACAAGGGCTGATTTTCTATATATCCGTAAAGGTTTCCGTGCATCTTCTTTTCATAAGCTATTGGCCACCTCAAAGTGGGAAAAAAATGACTTCTTTGATTATAAATAACGTACAGCTCACAAATATTGACCGATTTGGATGAAAAAAAAAATTGATTTTTCAATTTTTTTATAAATAAACAAATATGACGAGAAAAATGGCCATTTTTTCTATTTGACGATCCCGGTGCTCGCCAATAACAGGAAAATTGTTGAAATCGCTTAAGTTTTATAGAGTCTATATAATAAATAAATTTAATGAACAAATGCAGTAATCAGGCATTTTTCAAAAGAAAAATTCGTTTTTTTCGATATCAATTTTTTCTAATTAGGAAATTTATGATAATTTCAGAAAAATTCATAATTTTTTCATTTATCTTAAGATTTTTTAAACAAATTTAATTAAAAAATGCATTATTCGGGCATTTGTCGGCAGAAAAGTTCGGTTTTTTCAATGCCAGTCTTTTCAGTTGGGAACATCATGACAATTTCAGCAACATTCATATTAATTTGATAAGTTTTATGATTTTTGTAAACAAATTTAATAAGCAAATGCATTAATCAGGCATTTATGGACAGAAAAATTTGTCTTTTTTATGTCAACTTTTTTAATTAGGAACTTCATGATAACTTCAGCAAAATTATTAATTTTTTGATCAATTTTATATATTTTTTTAAACAAATTTAATAAACAAATGATCATTATTTGGGCTTCTGTCGATGGAATTTTTTTTTTAATGTCAGTCTTTTTAATTGGGAACTTATTGATAATTGCAGCAACATGCATAATTAGTTGATAAATTTGATGTTTTCTTTAAACAAATTCAATAAACAATGCATTATTTGGTCATTACTCTATGGAAATACTCGTCCTTTTCAATGTCAGTGTATTTATTAAGCTGCACTATCATAATTCAGCTTGGATTTCACTATTCATTTCATTTTGTGCTATATTCTCGAATTCGTTTAAAATATTTCTGGCGCGTTTTTAGATTCTTTTTTGTTATTTTGAGGCTATGGAAAAAAAATGACGATAACACTGATATGCTTCTATTTTTCCATTTCTCTCGTATCTTTGACATTCGTGACAGGCAAAAATCATTTGCATTTTGCGGTACTATAAAATAAAACAGAAAGTATGATCGTCAAAGAAAGTTAGTAATTTGAATTCGTCTCTATTTGACAAAATTTGTTACCAGACTAATACGTTACTGCTGTTCAGAAATCAGTCACGGGCGACTATCAGATTCCTTTATAAGAAATTTTTTCTACGTACGTCGAAGCAACTAATATTTTATTTTTGCCTTTTACGGAATTAGAGTTTTTGTTCTTTTTAGGTTTTAAGTTATTTTCTGATGAACATTTCCAGTAAAGACCTTCATAAATTAGTTGATCACATTTGCTCGACAAATTCGTTGGACAGTGAACAACAAAATGTGGTGCATGAGAAATTGTAGCGATACTTTATGCCAAATTTTGAAAAAAAAATGGAATAATTCATTTTACAATTGAGACAAGTTCGATAAATTGAACGAAGAATGGTTATCGTCAGACTTCGTAATAACATTTGATCATGCAAAAGCAGGCAGAAAATCTTCGGAAGATTTTGAAAGCGTTTTAAAATCAACCAAAAGACAAAAAACACTTTCACTTGTGAACAGTTACTCCCCAATTGAAATTGAAAATGCCTTTCTGAGCAATTTGTGCTCAGACGTTAGAAAAAGATTGGCCAAGGAAATATAAAATCTGATCTTCGAAAGTGCTAGAGATATTGAAGACATTAAGAATGAACGACGAATTAGAAGAAGCTATCGCCTTAGCTGAAGAAACAAAACTTCCGAAGCACCAATACGAGACAGTCCGGATTAAAGCAAGGTGATGAAATTCAGACATTGTTCCTCTCTATGTGAATCTTGAACACGCTAAGAAAGAATGTCTTCCTGCTGAAGGTAGCATGGAAATAACGGAGACTGGTGTTAGAGCTGATTTACAAAAATTGTGTGATCACACAGTGAGGCGTATGTCAGAAATTCCGAATATTCTGCCGCTGGATTTGGTAAAACAAAAGAACGTTGCAATAAAATGTCTCCACAAATATGGTTGTGATGGCGCATCTGACCAGAGTCGGTATAATCACAAATTTAGTCAAGAGGAAAAATCTGATTCAGGTATATTCATGATGTCAATGATACCATTGCGCATGCATACAACCTGTTTCAAACGCGGCGGTAAAAACTGTTCAGAATGTGCAGAAGCGATAAAAATTTGGAAAAATGAAAGTCCTGGGTCCACTAGACTGTGTAGGCTACTTATGTATGAGCAAGCACCAGAGACAAAGGAACGTTTGATATCAGAAATAGTTTTGATGAAAAAGAAAATCACAAAACTTGTTCCAACAAAAATCAAGGTTCCCAATAGTTTTTGCACAATAACTGTCACCCACGAGTTTATCTTAACTATGCTAGATGGAAAGGTTTGTCAACATCTTGCCAAAACTCCTTCAGCTCCCACATGCTACATTTGTGGTGCAAAACAATCACAAATGAACCACTTGCAGAACCTTGCAGACCAGAGAACACAGAGAATTTCCAATTCGGCCTTTCAACGTTGCATGCGTGGATTCGCATTATGGAATGTGTTCTGCATATAGGCTATCATCTAAGCTTCCGTAAATGGCAAGCGAAAACGGAAAGTGAGAAACAGCAGGTAAAAACTGCAAGAAAAAAAAGAATTCAAGAAGAATTTTTCGATAAAATGGGACTCATCGTAGATATTCCATAGCTTCAGGAGAGGTGATTGAAGCTGTTAAATTTGAACTCTATTTCCGAAAAACAGCGAAGCTTTATATTACCCTCTACAGTTGGTAATTCAGGGTGTTTTTTTAACTTGAGACAACGAAATATCTAAAAAAAATACGCATCCTACGGAAAAAATGTCTGGAATAAAACCTTTTTATTTTCGAGGGGGAAAAAGATTTGCTAAAATTTACACCACGCCCACCCCCACAGAAGGCAGGGGTGGGGGTAACTTTGTAATTTCAAATGGCAACCCCAATTTTTTATCACTGATTCAGATTCTCCTTTACGAAATACGTAAGTTTTATTCGGAAAATTTGTATCGATTTGCGATAGATGCCGCTGAAATTGCGAAAAATGAAATTGTTGACACTACTTTTAGCTCTACCCAGGAATAACGACGCGGACGTAGTAGTTGTCTATTTCCTTCGGGGTGCTTAATTTCGGTGAGTCCCCTTGCCTCTCACCATCCATCGGGGTGCTTGATTTCGGTGAGTCCCCTCACCTCTCACCACAGGGATGCTTGATTTCGATTAATTATTTTACAATAAGTGCTCAAAATGGTGTCCTCGCACTTCGGTGCACTTGTTAATCCGAGCTTTGAAAGATTCCACACAACTGCGAATTGTGTCTGGTGATATTTGTGCACAAGCAGACCTGATTCGCTCGATCATGTTATCACGAGTTGTGGGCACTTCTTGATACACGTGATTCTTTAGATAACCCCACAAATAGAAATCCGGCGCCGTAAGATCTGGCGATCTGGCAGGCCAATTTACTGGACCTCCTCTACCGATCCATCGTCCTTGAATTCTCGATTGAGTACTTTCCTCGCGATTGTCGCATAATGTGCTGGACAACGGTCATGTTGAAACCACATGTTGTGTCGCACTTCCAAGCTTAGGCCTTCTAGCAATATGGGAAGTTGATTTTCTAAAAAGTTACGATATTTTTCACCGTTCAAATTTCCATCAATAAAATACGGACCGATAAGTTTATCTCCAATTATTCCACACCAAAAATTCACGGATCATGGACGCTGATGCTCAACTTCACGCAACCAATGTGGATTTTCTACACTCCAATAAGGCATGTTGTTCCGCTTAACGTTACCATGGTTTGTGAAAGACGACTCGTTTGTGAAGAGTACTAGAAAAAAGAAATTCGGGTTTCCTTGTATCTGCTGAACCGCCCATTGACAAAATGTCACTCGGTTCTGAAAATCATTGCCATGAAGTTCTTGATGCAGTGAAATATGATACGGATGATAATTATTACGTTTTAATACCTTCCAAACACTGGATAGAGACATTCCGGAATCGCGGCTTAGTTGTCGAGTACTAACATGAGGGTCATGAGTGACTGCAGCTAAAATTCCAATTTCATTATCAACTCCAGTAACTGTTACTTGACGCTTCCTTTTTTTCGGTTGTACACTTCCGTCAGTAATCAAGTTTCGGACAACCCGGTAAAAAGAAGCGCGTGAAGGAACACTTTGTAGACATTGTAGACAGTGGAGACTCGATGATATGTAATGTCTACATCCAAAATCGACTGTCGTCAACGAACTGCATTCGGGAATGGTTTTCGACAGTTTTATCACTTTTACTGTCCCGTTGCCAAAAGTTCAAGCACCCCGATGGATGGTGAGAGGCAAGTGGACTCACTGAAATTAAGCACCCTGAAGGGAATAGACAACTACTACGTCCGCGTCGTTATTCCTGGGTAGTTCCAAAAGTAGTGTCAACAATTTCATTTTTCGCAATTGCAGCGCCATCTATCGCGAATCGAAACAAATTTTCCGAATAAAACTTACGTATTTCGTAAAGGAGAATCTGAATCTGTGATACAAAATTGGGGTTGCCATTCGAAATTACAAAGTTACCCCTGCCTCCTGTGGGGCTGGGGGTGGGGTAAATTTTAGCAAGTCTTTTTCCCCCTCAAAAATAAAAAGTTTTTATTCCAGACATTTTTTCCGTAGGATGCGTATTTTTTGAGATATTTCGTTGTCTCAAGCTAAAAAAAACACCCTGTATATATAATAAAATATAAAATTAGGATGTACAATGCAAAATTTAAAAAGGAGAATGGACAGAAGGATAAAGAAGTAAAAGACATTATAAGGGAGGGGCAACGGTTATACCCAGAATATTCTTGTTAAGCTAGTCGTCCTAATCATCGGTGCTCTTGGAGGTGCCGAGCTTTCGCTGTTTGATAGCCTGGAAAGCATCCCTGTGTGTCAGCGAAATGCCAATACACTTGCAAGGAAAATGCAGAAGGCGGTCGTCCTTTGATCGCTCCATGTAGTCAGTGTGTACGATACTTTCGCCGGATTGTCGTATTGAGTTCATCGCAGACTGTAACTACTGATAACACGGTTGCGAGACCTGGTTACAGCTGAAACGTTACCGCGAATTCGCGGAAAGCGGGTACAATTTTCTAGAATGGCACCAGCTCTCGGTGAAATCCCGCGGTAGCCCTTATGATAGACAACTGTATATAATAAAAAAAAGTGAAACAACCACCGCAGGGTCCCACTGGAAGAAATTGCCATCTATGAACATGCCACTGGCTCCCAGTAGAATCGCGGTAAATCACACCTATAACAGTTAGAATATTCATTATTTATCTATCAATTTCTTCTAACCACAAACAAAATTAGTGTAGTTGGTACTATGGTCTTTGCCGTAGCAGTTATTGTTAGTTATATTGTTAAATATATAATATGTACCTGCAGTCAATCGTAACAATTAAAAATAAAATGCTTTAATTAAATGTTATATACCAATATCGTTCTTTTTTGTTAACATGATAACTTAATTCAAAGTTGTTGCAACAATTTAAACGACTCTCTGATAGCTAGATTTGATTGCAGCTCAATGGCATTATAGGTATATTATTTATTTCCTATACAACATTTTTCAAACAAAATACCCTTCTTCTCCTAATATGCAAAAAGTTACGCATCATAAAAAGCAAAACTTTGAGCTTAAAATTTTGAGCCTTGGCAGGGATAAAGTTGGATAAAAAAATCAGTTTTCCTAAAATCTTTATTCAAACTGTGAGCATATGTTGATAACATTTTTATATTGCATATATATTCTTGCTTCAGTTTGTTACGGCTTATTTGGTTCATTTTGGTTACTTTAAGATCAAACCAGAGGGCCTATGACAAAGCCATTTGACGCGTTCTCAGGTTGCGGATGGATGGTCCCTGTACCAAGGATTTCTGATGTATACGGTTACAATACTTAATGAGCAGTCCATTTCGCGCCTATACTCGGGTCGATCAAATATAAACCGGAATTTCTTTATAAATTTGTATTACATGAAAATTTTTACAAATTACAAAATTATTATTTGTCTACATACACTCCAATACAATTAAGGCATTTTTTTCCATCGGATTGGCAGTTTCTGAATTTCAGCATCGTAGAACAAAGGTTGTTGGGTCTGAAGCCATTGGCGCACGAAGTGTTCTACCTCCTCATCGGTGTCCAAACGCTGATCTCCCAACGCCTCTTTCAGTGGTCCAAACAAATGGTAGTTAAAGAGTGAGAGATCAGGGCTATAATCAGGATGTTCAAGAAAAGTCCAGTGTAGTTCCTGCAGTTTTTCTTGGGTGAGAGTGGCAGCATGAGGCCGAGCGTACTGCGGATGGGCATGTTCCGTCTTCTGGAATTGTAGGTTGCCTTAGCGTTGTCCAAAAGCTTACAGTAGCACTCAGCCTTTTCCGAGCACCCATTTTTCACCCATCACGTGACGCTCTTACTAGACCGCCGTGCGGTTGATAATGTTTCAGTACCAAACTGCTGCTTTACCAAACTACGCACAATTTCATCAGGCCTTATGCCTTCTTTACTCAAAAATGGTATCATAATGCGTTGCGCCACAGACACTGGAACTTCTTTCACACTCATCGTCCAAGCTACTGAATGAATGAGAAGTGAGAGGAGTACGTAGTCCGAAAGAAGTCTCAAATAACTTCACTTCAGCCTTCGATTGGTCCTAAGTAGATACGGTCGCTTATGTGATAGTGCGGAAGAAATTCCGGTTTATATTTGATCTACCCACGTATATTCCACACCATCAAGGCGGTTGCGGACTTCTAAATCTCCAACGTCTTTATAGCCAAATTATCCTGGTTACAGCTCACATCGTCGCAAATGGAACAAATTCTGGCCTGAAAACGGTCAGGAATCACGAGGTTCTACTGGGAGCCAGCATCATTTTCATAGATGGCAGTTGCACTCAGTTGGACCCTCCAGCGGTTATTCAATCCGTTTTTTAGATATACGTCAGACAGTAGATTTATACAATTACCATCGGCAGACCGTTGGCTTGAAAATTGACTAACACGATCACCAGATTTTCGTTTTGGATGGTCACCAACTCCATAATCTCGGCTACATCGGACGAGAAGCCCTACCAGAGAATTTAGAGACAAAAATGCAATTTTATGTGAAATACTCGTGCTTTTATTTATTGCCCATCTGATTGAACTAGAAATTTTTTGAAGCAAGTAGTTTCACGCGCGAGAATAGATTTGAAGAATTCTTTTAAGATTGATGAATATAAGTCTATTCCGCAGTTTCTGTTATTGTGCAACGAAACTGTTAGTGATATTTTTCCTCTAGCCTTGGAACGTTTTGTTAGATCTTTGAAATGGATCTCAATTCACTCTTAGATTTTTTCAAGATTACAAACTGATTAACTATGTGCGACTCGTTACACTTATGTATTTTTCCTTTCGAAGATAAACATAATGACGTATTTGTACAAGGTAGCATAGTGATTTATATCGATATTCTAATCTCTATGCGATACGGGAATCATTGTAATTGATATCGATAACCTTAGCGTTATACGAGAAGAAAAAGCTACTGATAGCATTGAAAAAAAATATCTCTGCATAATAAATTTCTCCTCTTCGAAGCATCTTACAAATACTGAAATAATTTATAAAAGCGAATGAGATAGCAAGAAGTGTATATATACTGGCATAACCTTAGAATTTTCATTATCCAACAGTTTCTTGTAGTTAAACAAATGACTGTGGTTGGTACGCTCGTCTTCTCAGCGGTTTTCGTTACTTCTATTGGTAAATATAAAATATTATAATGTATATCTGTAGTCAGTCTTACAATTTTTAGATATTTGGAAATGATTCAATTGAATGTTTTTTAGTTTATACACGCCCTTTTTTATTTACATGATAACTTAAAGACGGTTACAGACACACTGACGAAATTAGGAGAGCTAATTTTGAACAATAATATCCTATAACTGACATAAGGATTTCTAAACATATTAATTAGATTTTTTAGCACGTTTTTAATATTAAAAAAGAAAAGATGTTTGAAGAAAAACTTTTTTCGTTAACATTATTAAAAAATTTGAGCTTAACATTTGAAGCCCCGGCAGAGATAACATTGGATCAAGAAAATTCGATATTGCTGGAATCTTTATGCATACTGTGACCATATTTTGATATATTTCTAATATGAAATACACTGTAAGGTCAAATTCATATCAGACATAGGCACGCAGAAGTGGCAGTTAAACAATCGTAGATATAACAATCAGAGCATCTCTCGCACTCATGAATATGACTGGTATGAATTTGGCCTTATGGTTTATGTTACGACGTAGAATAGAAAATCCTTGAGCATGAATATTCTGTGATACTATGAGCATAGTTTGAAATACAGAAAGGTTTATTGACCCAGTAATGTTATCTCTGCCTAGAATTGATTTATCAGTCTATACAGAATTGATAGTAACCGACATTGACAATATTTTATGAATTTTGAAGCTTCAAAATCCGTCATTTTACCAGAGAAATCAGGCTGCACATGAAAAAAAGGATCATTTTTTTGCAAAGCATATCGTCCCAGGGATCATTTGATTCTTCAGACCATAATCATTTATCCATTTAGATCATGTTGACCTACTTTTAGGGTAATCTGTTACACTAAGCAAAATGTACTCCAATTTTCGGCGGGAATGTGATAATGACATGACTTGAATATTTTGTCTAACCGCAAGTGATAACTATACTTATCAGGAGATATATGTATAATATTATTAGGTTTCGCTATTTTGCAGTTTTTCAAGAACACTACTCGATCAGAAATGAAAAAATCTCGCATATGAGCTGAAGTACTCCAAGAAGTCATTATATCTCCAAATCAGGTCATTATGACCTCAAAAATTGATTATTCATTCCTGCCGATCAGAATGCTCTTGATTTCGGTATCATTTTTATTGCCTATACAAATTATATTGATTTCCGTATTATTTTGATCATTATTTTCTTTTGTGTGGGACATGCCCAGTTACTTTTAACTTTTGAACAAAAATGTGTATTTCTTTCCGTTGAGAACTAAACCTAACTTACTAGCAACTTTTAAAATCTCTTCTTGGTATTTCGGATTTTCTTCTTAGTCTTTTGATGAGATTGCGATGTCATAATAAATTAATACACACTACATTCTAAGGCTTCCAATTTTGATCGAAAAGTGGATCACCTTCATTGCAGTGCGAAAAACAGTTGACAAATACATAACTACTGCATTAAGTTTTACAACTATATTCACATTTTCCTTCGTAGACATCAATTGTTTTTCCCAAATGCCAAATACCGTGTACTGAATACTTTTGGCTTCAAAATGGTTACGTTTAAAAATCGATTCTTGAGATCGAGGGTACTAAAGACTTTTGCTATCTGTAGTCTATCAAGAAGATCCTCGATGATGGAAAGTGGATAATGATCTTGAGTAATCTTATTATTCTTATTCTTGGAACCCCATTTTTTATCTTTGTAAGAACTACTAGGATGGCATTATCTCCATAAAAATCTAATTATCGTGGATTCTGACAAACATGGGTTATATTCCTTCATCAGGTTTTGAGGTATTTTCTTGCTAACTTTGTCCTTGATGTAATGGAATTTTTCATTGTATTCCAGTCCTTCATAATTGATGTTTATATTCAGAAATTCTTGCTGGTTACGATGGTATTTTTATCAGGTCATTGACTTGGAAATATACAAATGAAGCATAAATGCCAAAGTAGTGAATATAGGAAGAAATTAATCTTTCAAATCGACCCGTTGCACACTGTTGCCTGTCAATTGGCATTCAGGGAATAATTTCATTAAGCTAATAAGGTATGATTTTGACCCATATCACATATTTTATTTTCCATTTATGTATATAGTATTACAATCAAATTGAACAGAAAAGGTTTTTTTTTGCTCTCGTGTTTTTAATTCAAATTTCAAAGTATCTACGAAACTATTGAGCTTTTAAAGGAAAGATTCCTGGTAAACTCTAGATCTTAAAAGATAGAATATTTTTAGTAAAGAACATATGCTAGCTGAAAACTATATTTATGTAGAAAACTGAGAACGATTACTATTTTACGAATTACGTCAGCTTTTGTTTTTGCCAAGAGCACCTTTTTCGCCATTTCCGAAACTCATATCTTTTATTTATTTTGTGAAACATGAACTTCAATAAAAGTATGATGATTGGAATTGAACGATGCGAACAAGATCCTCTTATTGACATCCCTCCATTGTATAATATGTATGTATTTAAAACAACGAGATTTATTTACATAAGAAACGTGCTCCCTATGTTTCAGTTTGCTACACAGCTGATGGGCACCACTCTCACGTGTCTACAATTCCTGTTACTAAGTTATACCACTTTGAAGAAAAAACCTATAATGGCATTTATTATAGGGACGATAACTTTAAACTAACAGGACTTAAGGGTCCAGTTACTTTCGTAGCAAGAGGTAATACCATCGTTGGAAGGGATGTCGGTGGTGTTATTTTGCCAATGTTTGATCAACAGGGCAATATGATTGTAGTAGAATCCGGAGTTAAAAAACAAATTACAAATCAACGGCAATATGGTATAAACGAACCTTATATACCACCATCAGATAGTAAGCTTGAACGGTCAGAATCATCACCATCCGATTTTCGGATGAGATTGTCACCAACGCCAGAACGTCGGCTTGAATGGTCACCAACACCTGATATTCGGATGGGATTCTCACCAACACCAGAGCGTCCACTTGAATGGTCACCAACCCCAGATATTCGTATGGGATTCTCACCAACACCAGAGCGTCCACTTGAATGGTCACCAACCCCAGAATTTAGGCTTCATCGGTCCAGAAGCCCCACCAGACAATTAAGATACTAAAATACAATTTCTTCTGCACTCCAAAAAAATATTTTTCTGAATGCAATAGTAATACTTTATACTCAATTTACCTAACTTTCAAATCTAACTTCTGAAAAGTAGTATCTTGCAATGAGTAAAATATTCCATTGACTCTAATATGTTCATAAAAAATATGTGCTTTTATTTCCTGTCCTCTTGATTCAACTAGAATTTTATTGAAGCACACAGTTTTACTAGCGAGAAAAGATATTTAAAGATTTTTTTGTTTGAAAATGACAAATATCAATCTATTTCGTAGTATCTGTTGTTCTAAAATGAAATAGATGTTGATAAATTTTTCTAATCGAAAGACTCTCAGTGATATTTTCTGGCTGACCTTAGAAGTTTTTGACAAATTTCTGAAATCAATCTCAATTTATTTTGGGTATTTTTTAGGATTACAAATTAATTAATTATATGAGTAACGGCAAATCTGTATTATTTTTAGGTGTACAAAACGGAAAATCAGCTTGATGAAATACAAAGCCAAAACAATAGCATTTTTTAAAAACTAATCTTTCCAAACAGAGACCGTCTGCAGGCTATGATGCTTCTTGACACAAATGGAATTTCCTACATGAATTCAAGGTTAAAGAATTTTCATTTGTTTCAAAAAGAATCTCTCGGCAGGATCATTTTGCGACAAACCTCATTTAATCTTGCCTAAAAATAATTCCGTTTATGTAAGGATAAATATTCACGTGGCTTAAAACAAAACAGGCGAAAGGATGAAACGGTCGCAATCCGCAATAATGTGGCAAGGCTCCTGAAGGTAGGCAACCAAGTAACATAGGAAAAGACCGATATGGACATAGCCATCCTGAAGGCGATAGGCGGCAAGGTTAGTTCCGGGAAGTGACCACCGGAATGCGCAGGATTCTTTCTCCCGCTATCAGCCGTGATTCGAGAGGGTATAAGTAGGCACGTGAGAAGCGAAACGAGCAGAAGGTGGACCGAAGGCTACTGAAGTCCACGACCGGATCATCTCTCCGAATGGCCACCTGGTCTCCTGCTCTGGAGGGATGAAGGTTCGTTGTTTTAGATCTGCGTACGTTGACGCAAGCTCCAGCTATCTTGTTTTCTCTGGGTACGTTGTCCAGGCTCCAGAGAACCTTTTTCTGATCTCTCTTGGGTACGCTGTACAGGCTCCAAGATTTTGTACTACTTGTTCTTCTGGGTACGCTGCACAGGCTCCAGACTTTTTACCTTGTATTTTATGGGTACGCTGTACAGGCTGCAGACTTTTACTTTCACCTCCTGGGTACGCTGCGCAGGCTTCACACTTCGTATACTTGTGATCTCCTGGGTACGCTGTATAGGCTCCACACCTTTTTAGATATTACTCGTTGTTTCACTGGGTACGCTGTAACAGTCTCCAGACTGTTCTATTTCTTGTTTTTCTGGGTACGCTGTTACAGGCTTCAGACTTGAACTTAGACCGATTATATATTATATTATTAAGATAATTACATCTTACTTTACGTTTCTAAATGTTTCTTAAGAATGAAAAAGTACACAGTTGCACCCATTAAAAAAAACAAAAAGAAAAAACATGACTTTTGAAGTACAAATTAATATATAACTTCTAACAATGGACTTCAGACTTCTTTTATAGCAGAATGTCATCATAGATAAAATATATTTTAGATTAGTTTTTTGGGTTCTTGGATTCATTTTTAGCAATAATTCCTAATGTTTATAATCTATTGTTTAGATTCCTGATAGATAAACGAAGTATCTAGGGACACCGAAAACATTTGGTTTATGCTCACCAAATTTCGGTAAACCTTGGCGCTCTTTCTAGTTTCCCTTGAGCTCACATAAAATAATTCTTCCACGCTTACCTAATTGCGGTGAAACTAGATACAAGCATAGAATAAATCTTAAGGAACGAATTACCTCTACCTCATTTCGGTAAGCCGCTCTCTCGAGAAGTCGTGCTGTTGCGCTTAATGAGGGAAAGTTGCGTCACCTCTGAGAGAGGCAGCAGCTTTCTCGTTCTGGGTGAGCCGCTGCTCCAGCGCTGCGTGGTCGCTATCCCGACGTGTCTCTCCCTCTGGATGACGTAGCGAGCAACAATACCATACAGAGGGTCGAGCGAGAGTGTGGCAACCTAGTGTACTCCTCGCTGATTGGCTCGGCCATTCAAAGTTCTCTTATACATATACTATAGGTATATAGTATATATAAATATACTACACTATAGATATACCTTGGCGAATCAGAACTTAAAATGGCGGCATCCGGCTAGGTTGCCACACTGAGTGCAGTTCTACCGAACGAGCTTAGGCGGCGTCGCGTCGCTTATACGTGAGTGGCGCGGCCTATCCAGCGGCTTGGAGGTGGAGGGTATACATAGGAGTGAGCGAGGTAGCATCGGCGGTCTTTTTTCAATCTCTGTATCCCCTCCACCTCTAAGTCACTAGATGGGCCGCGCGACTTACCTATAAGCGACGCCACGCCGTCTGAGCTCGGTCGGTGGAACTGCACTCACTGTCTCTGTACCCTCTGTACAATACCACTCTAAGGCGACGCTGCAACACTTTTTCCCGCACGTGTTCGCGAGGTGTATGTGCGCTCGGGTTCGTGGTTTTCGTTCATGATTTTATTTTTTTTGTTAACTAAAAATTGACTAACTTACCTTTTTCTATGTATATTTGCTCTAATAATCGGCATAACGTAAAAGTTTTTCCGAAGCAAAAGTTTTCTTCTTCCAAGTGCTGATTGTAAATACCGTATACACAATAAGATAAAATTAGTGTGATCCTAACTTAAATATATTTATGTATGTAGTTAATAAAAAAACAAAATAAAAGTTGTCAATTCTGCAGATTTGCCAAATGAACCGCCTTGTTTATCTGTTGTAAAGAACAATGTGCGATTTTTAGCAACAAGATACAACTTTTAATGTTGAAATATTATTTGTTTAAGAGTTTTCTTGAAAAATAAACATACTACTGTTCTAAATTTTCTTCGTATTTTCTTTTTGCATAATAACATTTTTTTATTTATTTTCTGTTATTTCACAGTAGAAAAATCAAGTGTTCTATAAAAATAGAACCTATAGAATTGTTGGATTATTCAGTAAAAGTAAATAAAATTTAATAGGATTATGTAAAATCATCTAATCAAAAGTTATTTTAAATATATACTCTTCACTTTTTTCATTATTTAAATAGTGACAAATAAAAAAAAATTACAAAGATCTATTGTACAATTTCATGCGGGGCGGCTACGTTTTCTTTTTTAGTGCAACAGCTCTCCTTTTGCTCGGAACAAGTTCGGGTGAGTTGTTCCCCCAAAATGGGCGCGCTGTTCACCCAAATGAAGCATGCAGCTGCACGGGGCGCGTGGTGATGCTGCCTGCTCGGTCGTAGAAAATCGGCTTACCGATATCTCTTTCCGTGTGTACAAGACCCAATTTTGGATGAATCCAGAATTCATGTGTTGCTGATTCAAACAAAGCTCTACTATACTATGAAAAATGTATTAGACAAAAGTTGCTCAGATGAAAAAGGGCTACAAATTTGTTATCAATAATTTTTTGATAGGATATGTAGTTTTTGTTTTAATCATAAAAAATAACAATAACAATAAAAAAATTTAATTTTTGGGAAAACAAGAGAAGGTACGGAAAAAATGTATTGACGAAAGCTGTTCACTCAAAAAAAAATCTACAAATTTGTTGAGAATAAGATTTTGATAGGATGCTTTTTTTTGGTTAAATCGTGAAAAATAACACGAAAATAAACAAATTATGTTTTTGGAAAAACGACACCATGTGCAATAAAATGTTAACTAACATGATCGTTTTTCTACAGGATGCCAACTTTTTTTACTATAAAAACAAGACAGTGAAAACACGTCTGTTGCAATATCAATGCATATTATACTAGAATTAAAATTAGTGCAAAATAAGGAACAAATATCAAGGTAATCAAGAAAATTAAAATTTGTACATTATTTTGCAATATCTAAATAAGCAGTCCCAGAGCGAGGTACACAAATAAATATAATATTCATTTCATATAAAAGAGTTAAAATTAATGTAAGAAAGTTCGCACTTTGGACAAAATCGATTGCGAAGCACGAGATGCGTGATAAGAATGTGTTCGTTAAAGCCGAAGGAGCTTTAAAAAAAGAGAATTCATAATCACCAAATTATAGTGGTCGATCTTTAACCTTTAATTTTGAAATGTCTGCGCACAAATGTGGAGAAAGTAAGAAGACCGAGCGCGAAGCGCGAGAGATATATAATTTAGCGCGAAGCGCGAGATCCAACAGACGCGCATACGATGCATGTTCTGCTTGCCTTTTGAGAAACGTTTTCTAACCAATTTCAAATTCAAATTGAAATTTTAATTATATTTATTTATTAAAAATCAGTTCATGAAGCGGACGGCAAGCGTCCTCACTGAAGGGTTTTGTAGGACCGGGTAGGGTTAAGATTTTTTCTTATAATTCCCAATCTGTATGTTTAATCTCATTGCATCTGAAATCATTTTCTTTAAAGTGATTAATTAGTAGAATTAAAACCTGGAATCATAGTAATATTGTTTTATATTTGTATATTACATATACTAATGAACTGTTTTTTTGTAAGATTTATATTGCAATAACATAAAAAGGTTCCTAAAAATTAACATTATATTATTTGAAATTAACATGAATAATTAATTTCTTAATGCTTATGATTCCCTAGTTACTAACTTTCGCAGTTTTTTCAACGTGGCAGTTTCTGTAATCGTGGACAAAATTACTACAGTGAAAGTCTCATTAATTTATGAGCTTTAGAGATAAACACAAAGAAATGTTGTTTCAAAGTTGCACGGTGATTAATATCGATAATCTTAGCGTCACACTTGAAAAAAAGTATGTTAACGTAAAGTAACGTACATGTCAGTTATATTCTCGTAATTATATATTTTTTAATTTTGGAATATTCTTCCGCCTTTGAAGGGGAATGGGCGGACTAATTAAATACACATATCTTAAATACACAAATGAGATAGCGAGAAGTATATATAGACTGATATAACTTCTAGTATATTCATTACCTACCAGTTAATTCTAGCTGAAAAGAAATGAGTGTGGTTGGTACGCTGGTCTTCGCTTTAACGGTAATCGTTAATTCTATTGGTGAGTATAAAATAATTAAATATATATCTGTGGTCAGGCGTAATGATTTTAAATATTTTGAAATGATTCAATTTAACATTTCTTATTCACTAAATGTCTAATACAACATTGTAAGAAATTAATCGGATGTATATATATATATATATATATATATGTGTGTGGTTGTCGCCCTTTTTTCAACACGATAAATTGAAGACGGTTGTGGATAAATCAATGAGATTGGAATGGCTTGTTTTTAACACTAATATTTCAAAACTGATTTAATTCAAATCTAATTAATTGATCGTACCGATCTTATTTTTCCAATTATAAAAAAATACATGAAATTCCAACAAAAACATCTGCGATGCAAAAAATCTGGCACGTACAACTATATGAGTTATCAAAAAGATTGATCAGTAAATGAGTTACGCATTGTTAGCTAAAATAACATCATGACGTTACATAAATAAAATTCAATCACATCGATGAGGTAAAATAGTGAATCATGTGACAATATTTATAGGATTATAGCAACCCCTGCAACAAACCGTAACAAAATATTTCTACCCCCCCCCCCCCTCCCTTTCTGTACGTTATTTTGGATTTTCAGAAATAATAAGACATGGGACGTAAAATTAATGGAAATTTTTTAGTATTTAAGATAATACATGCTTTGCAAGTAAAAAATTATACCTATGAATATTTATAAATATATACTTAATATTAAAGAAAGATGTATAAGGCTTTCAGAATCAATTAATGAAGAAATTTATACCTTTCATTTTGAATTTTGTAGTTTTACTAGTTATTGCTGGTAAAATTAGGCCGGGTGACCGAAAATTTTATTTCCAAAATTCCCTGACCTATTTTTCATTTTACCTGACCATTGAATTTCAAATACCAGCATTTTCACATTGTGACACTTCTGAAATAGGATCTTTTATAAACGGAATTAAAAAAATATATCAGAAAAAAATCTAAAACTTTCAAATTTATTTATTTTAAACAAAAAAATATTACTTTTATACCATAACATATGATTTTTAACAAAGTACTTGTATTTTTAGCGAATGATTACATTTTCAACAAAATAGTTGAATTTTGTAATATAAAAAGAGGAATTCTGAATATGAATTTTTAGCACAAACATTAATTCATCTGAAAAAATAAATTTTCAGCAAAGTATTTCAACTTTCACTAATGTAATTGAATTTTTAATTAAAAAAGATCAATTTTCCAGAGAATATTTATACTTTCAACTAAAAAGATAAATTTTTAACTAAAAATATGAATCTTCAACAAAAAAATGATTTATTAAAAAAGTGGTTCAAACAAAATTTTCAAACAGTATAGTTCAATCCTTAAGCTGAGAAGATTAATTTTTAACTAGTCTTACTTTTATCAAAAAAAAAAATACAATTTCCACTAAAACAGATGAATCTTTAAATCAAAAAGAAAAATTAAACAAAAGCTGAATTTTCATCAAAAAGGATTTTAGCTGTCTTTTCAACACCGAAATATTAATTTCAAACAAAAAGTCAATTTTCTACGGAAATACTTGAATTTTCAACCTAAGAAGAGGAATTTTCAACAAAACAGTTGAGTTTTCAACCAAAAAGGATAACTTTTACACAAAATTGTTGAATTTTCAACTAAATAGTTGCATTTTTATCCAAGAAAGATAAAATTTCTCCTAAAACATGTTTAAATCAAAAAGACAAATTTTCAAAAAAATAGTTGAATTTTCATCTGAAAAAGATTTCGGTTATCTTTTCAACACCAAAATATGAACTCTGAACAAAAGGTGAATTTTCGACAAAAATACTTGAATTTTCAAATGAAAAAGACAAATTTCCAAAATAAATAGATCAATTTTTGATCAAAAAAAAGATTTCGGTTGTCTTTTCAACACCAAAATATGAATTTTAAGCAAGAAGTGAATTTTTTACGAAAATACTTGCATGCTCAACCCAAAAAGACGAATTTTTAACAAAACATTTGAATTTTCAACGAAACGACTATGAGGATCAGACGATTTCAGATTTATTTTGACATCTCCTTGAATCGCAGCTTGAACTAGGCATAATCCAAAAATGCTTGAACTATTTCATTAATTAGTAAAATAATATACTACATTGGCAAATCGAAGTAACCGAGCGATGCCTACATTGAAGCTGCACTGTAAATTAATAATTAGAGACATGACGCTACAATTTTAAACAAAAAACGAAATGGAATGTCGAACCTACAAACGTTATATTATAGGAGTCGCAAATAACTATTTCCTTAAAATACAAGATCCGAAAAATTCTAATTTTGATCCGAAAGTGAATCAATTCGTTGTAGTTGGAAAAACAGTTGACAACTGCATAACTGCTATATTGAAAATTAGTAATACATTCACATTTTCCTACATGAAAGTCAGTTGTTCTTTTCAAATGCCAATTGCCATCTACTTGGTACTCTCTGCTTCAGAATAGGTTTTTGTGAAATTCCATCCTTGAGATCAATACAGAAAAACACCGATCCTTAGAAGTGCGCCGATTCAGTGTTGTTTTGAGTTGCAACAAAAATAAGACACCTGAGAATGAGGATGTAGCTATGCTCATGTTACAATTTCACACTTGAAGTATTCTCATTTTGAGAAAAAAAAAATCTTATTCCGAAAACATAACAAATGAGCTACAACAAAAATGATCCGACTGTTTTTTTGTGAAGGGTACTAAGGACTGTTGCTTCCCGTAGTCTATCAAGAAGAGCTTTGTTAAGGGAAAGTGGATAACGATCTGGAGTCATCTTATTCTTATAATTGGATCACTTTTTTCATATTTGTAACTACTACTGGAACGACAGAATCTGAAGAGTTACCTTTAATTGTTGTACCTTCTTTCCAACTGTTCATTATTTTGTTGATTGTTTTGATTCCTCAAATTTTAATCGTCGTTAAATCTGACAAACAGGTATCTTGTTCTTCAATGCGATTCAAAATTCGCGCTAGTATCTTAAGCTGTCTTAATCAGCTTGTGTTCTTCCCTCAGTCTTTCAACTTTTTTTTTAGTTAATTGGTGCTTGATGTAACGTAATGTTTTATCGTATTCAGGTTATTCGTAATTGATGTTTATGTTAGGCTCCGAACCCGAAAACGCCCAATGGGCGTTTAAACCGCACGCACCTAGGAGTGGGCATTTCTAAATGCCCCGAACTAGGTGAGAGCGCTTTTAAGTGCACCGAACTAGGTGTGGACATTCTCAAATGCACCCACCTAGGTGGGGCAAAACTGAAATGTCCCGAACCCGTTCTAGTTGTCTTTAGATACAGAGAACGCGTTTTGGGGAAAACAATTTCTTCTTGTGATGAAAAACTAGTATTTTTGTTGAGGCACATTCTGCAGCACACAATCCTGGTAAAAGTCAACAATGAAAAAAAAAACAGTTATCATATACTAGATAACTGATATTAAAAAGTGATAAAGGCGATATAATTACTATTGTTTTTGTTATTGCTTTCGTTATGTCAACATTTGCTAAACATTTTTAATAAATATTAGGTACATAATTTTTTTTTTATTTAGATTTTTTAAGATAACATTTCTTATACAGATAGCTAATGTTATAATAATAAAATTATTTCAAATTACCAGAGAATATGAATTTTCAACAAAAAAGTTCATTTTCATCCAATAATTTGAATTTTCAACAAAATATTTAGATCTTCAGTTGAAAAAATTAATTTTTAACAACAAAAAAACGAATTTTCAACTAAAGTTATGAATCTTTAACCAAAAAAATGAACTTTTGAGAAAGTAGTTCCACTTTCAACTAAAATTTTTAACCTAAAAAGATGAATTGTAAAAAAAATATAATAATTAATATTTAGAAAAAAACAAAATGTTTTAATTAAAAATAAAAAATAACTGCATTCCACCAACAAAAACGAATTTTCAACAAAATGCTTGAATTCTCTACTAAAACAGATTAATTTTTAATTGCATTATTGTAAATAATTGTATTTTTAAATAAACATCAATCAATTATTATTTTTTATTTCTACATCAACTTTGAGTTATGTGAATAAACAAAGTTTTTCTATAACAAACCCATTTTTAAAAAAAGTATAAAGTGCCAAACAAATGAGATGAATAGTTTCAAAAATTCTTTGGTTAGTTTAGAAATATTAGTGTTGAAAAATAAGACCTGCAAATTTCATTAATTTATTGGCAACCGTCTTCAAGTTATAGTGTTCTGTAATCGAACATTTTCATTCTATATAATAAAAAATATATTTAATTACCTTTATCGTTGTTAAAATAAATTAAGCATCAAAATAAAATAATTTATTGAGGGCCAGATCTATTAGATGGAATAAATAAACTAAGCTCGGTCTTGATTTAATTGCAATTTCAGCTGAATTTTTAAATGAAGGAATTTATTTTTATAAAAACATTTTTAATAATTATTAGGAACATAACTATTTATTAGTTTTTTTTATTTAGATTTTTTAAAGTAACATTCCTTGAACAGATAGCCAATGTAATAATAAAAAAATCATTCCAAATATGTTGAGGTAATACAAAACACACGAGTTAGGTTCATTATGCAACAAAAAAAATTAATTTTTTACCATATAACTAATTTTCTAACAAAGAAAAACAAATTTTTCACCAAAATAGTTACATTTTTAACCAAAAAAGATAAATAGTTGAACTTTCAAACAAAAAAGACGAATTTTCAAGAAAATGCTTAAATTTTTACCAAATACTTGTATTCTCAACGTCCAAATATGGATTTAAAACTAACTATTAGAGTTTTGAAACCATAATGATTAAACAATGACCATAAATAGTTGCATTTTTATACAAATTGTTACCCAAAAGACGAATTTTTTAGCAGGCAGTTGAATTTTCTATGAAAAAGTTAATTTTCAAACAAGAAAAATGATTTTTCACCAAAAAGTAAGACTTTTCTACTAAGGGTCATTAATTTTCAACTTAAAAAGATGAATTCTCCAAAAGACAGTTGAATTCTTCACGAAAAAGTTCCTTTAAAAAAAAATAATAATCAAAAATATAATTAACAACTTTCAAATGCAAACTTCACCAACATCGAATTCCGAAGTTTATTTGATTTGACTCAGATGTACATGACGTATATTAACGTGAATTATACGTATATGTGCTTTTATTCATATTTGAAAGTTCGCTGGCAATCAAATAGAAACACGAATTGTGTACAATTATCCCAAAAAATCAACTAATTGCTAGTAAGATACAAAATCGTTTTAAACGTCTATAGCGTTTCGTCACTAAGGGTTTGCCGTCCTTTTTCAACTGCCTGTCCTCTTCCATCTCACTTATTAATTTTTCATATCTTTCTGATGTAATTAACTCACTTTCCGATTTTCCGCTTATCCTGTCCATTATTTTTTTCCAAACTCGTATTTTGAGTCATTATCCACTAATTCTCAGTTAACATTTGCCATGGTGCCCACAATGTGATAAATATATTACTACTCTCGTGGGGGGGGGGGTACTTTTGTTTATTGGTTAAGGAAAGTTATGGTAGGAGATTTTGGATGCATCAACAGTTCGTGTAAAAATAAACAGATGCAAATATTACATAACTGATACCTGTGGAGACTTTTTTCTACCTTGAAAAATCTAAATAAACAAAACTAATGAATAGTTATGTACCTAATATTTATTAAAAATGTAAAGCGAATTTTCACATAACAATAACAATAGTAATTATATCGTCTTTATCACTTTTTAAGATTAAGTATCTAGTATATGATGCCTGCTTTTTTTCATCCTTGACTTTGATCAGGATTCTGTGCTTCTGAATGTGCCTCAACAAAATTAATAGTTTTTTATCTCAAAAAGGATTTTTTTTTGCAAAAATAAGTTTCCTAATTTAAAAACACAACTGAAAATTTCAATTGAAAATTAATATGTTTTAGTTGAGAATTCAAGCATTTTGTTCAAAATTCGTTTCCGTTTGTTGAAAATTCGTGTCTGTTGGTTGAATGCAGTTATTTTTTACTTTTAATTAAAAAATTTCCTTATTTAAATATTAATTATTATCTTTTTGTTTACAATTCATCTTTTTAGGTTAAAAATTTTAGTTGAAAGTGGAACTACTTTCTGAAAAGTTCATTTTTTTGGTTAAAGATTCATAACTTTAGTTGAAAATTCGTTTTTTGTTGTTGTTAAAAAATAATTTATTCAACTAAAAATCTAAATATTTTGTTGAAAATTTAAATTATTTGTTGAAAATTAACTTTTTTGTTGAAAATTCATATTCTCTCGTAATTTGGAATAATTTTACTATTATTACATTGCCTATCTGTTTAAGAAATGTTATCTTAAAAAATCTAAATAAAAAAAAATTGTTATGTACCTAATATTTATTAAAAATGTTGACATAACAATAAAAATAACAATAGTAATTATATCGTCTTTATCACTTTTTAATATCAGTTATCTAGTATATGATAACTGTTTTTTTTTTCATCGTTGACTTTTACCAGGATTGTGTGCTGCAGAATGTGCCTCAACAAAAATACTAGTTTTTCATCACAAGAAGAAATTGTTTTCCCCAAAACGCGTTCTCTGTATCTAAAGACAACTAGAACGGGTTCGGGCACTTAAAAGCGCTCTCACCTAGTTCGGGGCATTTAGAAATGCCCACTCCTAGGTGCGTGGGGTTTAAACGCCCATTGGGCGTTTTCGGGTTCGGAGCCTAACATTTATATCAAGACTTTCTTGCTGGTTACCAGGGTACATTATTTTATTAGGTCATCGTGGTGTGGGCCATGGCAAGTTCCTTCTCGTATTTCTGAGCGCACCTCTACCAAGGTTGACAATTCTCTATATTCGTTATTCTGAGTGTAAATGAAAATGTAAGACTTGCAATTTACTTTTTTCGTGATAAAGTTATAATTAAGTCTAAAAAATATAAAAATGAAGCGTATATGATAAAATAGTGAAAATAGGAAACAACTAATTTCAAAAATCGACTATTTGCTTGATGCCTTAACCCTATAACCTTATTTGTTCAGAATTAGGTAAATAAACGTGTAGAGGAAACCAGTCTACAGTAGATAATGATTCACAGTAGGTGATTCTTATTAATTGGAAAACTGGCAAGAATGGTTCATTATTTTTGCCAGTATAACATTTCAGCAAGGATACTATATTTTCTGATGAAGTTTCATTGAAATTCTATAATTAATTAGTGTGTGAGGGCAAAGTATCAATTTTTAACCTGAAAAAAAGTTGTCTCTTCATTATTCATACTTTTCACGTTAATGAAACATTTTTGTAACATGTTTATGCATTAGAATTAAAGCTTGAAGTTTGATGAACAATATTTATCGATACAGAGCGTTATTTCTTGATTATTCATAAATATTTTAGGACTTTTTATTGGACATTACATTTTCCAACATTAGATAACCAACAGTAGATAATCGCAAAATTGCGAAAATTTTCGCTGTCAAAATTAGCAGCTCTGCGTCTGTCTCGAAAGTGTTTTGAGTTAAAGGTTCTATTTGTTTATTTTGATTAGTAAACATTCAAATTCAATGGTATAAAGAATAAACAAGTCATACCGAAAGTACCAATCTCACGGAATCTCAATGATACAAAAATGTCAAAAATTCAAGCTTTTGTGATTTTTGTGAAATAATCGTAGTTTTAACTATTATTTACTTGATGAAATGATTTCAATTGTAAGTATACAAATGAACATTTATCATTATCGAGAATTGAGTATTCTAGCATGCCCAGGAGGAATACCAGAAACATATATCTATTGATGGATAGAGGTGTCAAAATCGTACCCTCGACCGCGTTCAATACAATTTTTCAATACAGCCAATCGACTAATTTCGTGATATTTCTTCTATAAGAATAATTAATTGAATATGTGAGCTTTTTTAAACAAAAAAATCTTTATTTTTGGAAACTGAAGTAGTTAAATGCTGTTAAATTTTTTCCTAGCCACTATAGGGTGGTTTCCCCTGCAGTATTACAATCAAATTGAACAGAAAAAGTATGCATTTTGTGCTCGTGTTATTTATTAAGAATGCTCGAAGAATCTATGAAACTATATAGCTTTAGAGAAAATCTTCATTGTAAACTGTAGATATTAAAGAGACTAATATTTTGAGTGATGAACATAGTTTTGCCGAAAAAAATTTTTCCAGAAAAATGGGACCGATTAGTTTTCAAACTTCTGGTGCCCCACGCAAATGCGACCATAAACAGGAGTTTATAAGATTTAGTAAAAATTCTTTGCAATAAGTGTTCTCCCAAATCACAATACATATAAGTCTGAAATTTGGTGCAAACATTCTTCATGGCTTGATAAAGGTTTAACTGTACATTTTTATATTTTTCTCTTAGGTTTTGGATATTTATTCAAAATAAAAATTCTAAGAAGAAAATGTGAAAAAGGTTTGTTTAAAAACCATAGTTCACTCTCCATTATTAACAATCTGCGCACCTTGTTTTACCCTCTACATGTCGTCATATTGGAAGTAAGTTTCACTATAAGTTGACGTGATATATACCTTTAAGACTGTTCTTAAATATTAGAGAAATATGACTGACATGATTGTACTCAAGTTTTGTCGCGTCGCGTCATGCTGTGGCGTCATTGTATAAATAGATATATACCTGGTTATAAATAAATAATTCGTTTCATTAAAACAAATATCGAGTTTTTTTTAAATTTCTGACATACTTCAGGTCCTGTTTCCTACCTGATCACACTTTTAGCAATTCATTAAACTCACATATTTCATTTATTTTGTGAAAATGAAACTTTATCAAAGGTGATTAGGGTTCAACTGGATGAATAAGATCCCCTCATTGAACCATCCTTTTTATGTATAATATTTATATATCAAACAACAGCAAGATTTATTTACATTAGAAACTTGCTCTCAAAAATTCAGTTTGTTACACAGGAGAAGGGCAGCGCCCAAACTCTACAGTTCTTGTTACTAAGTTATATCATCTTGAAGAAGAAACCAGTAATGGTTTTATGTAACGCAGGCATGGTTTATGCGTTTTATCAGCGTCTTTTTAGTTGTCAAAGTAGTCATTTACATAACAGGTGGAGCGACAGAGAATAATCGTACTCCGCATATGCTTGAAAAATCACCATCCCCAGATGTGCGCAAGTTCTTAATAAAGCCCAGCTGGAAATTCCTGTACAGGAACCTCGAAGGATTCTGCACATGTTCCTGAATACAAAACTGCACACGAACCTGCGGAGGAATTTGGCCAAGGAAATTGTACATGATCATGCAAAGCAACCTGTATGCAAGCTTTGGATGATCATGTACAGTTTCCTTTACATAGTAAATTGATGGTAGGTTCAGGTACAGTAACTTCTTTAGGATCCTATAGATAAACCTGATTAGGAACTAAAAAAATCGAGGATTCGCTGGTGGCTTGGCTCTCTCGATAGTGAGTTGGATCTAAAAAGAAATAAAAGGAAGGCAACGTTTCTGTATAGGATCCTTTCAAAGGTTCCTTTGATAGCTTTCTGTAAGGGATCCTTTACACCTTTATGCACAGGAACATCTGCCTCAATTTTCTTCGTGAAGGAACCTGTACAGGATCCTTCCAAAGGTTCCTTTGTCCGTGCATGTTCCTTTGGAGGATCATGTACAGTTTGCTTTGCCAAATTCCTGCACAGGAACCGTGAACAGACACATCTGTAGGTCTTTGTACAGGAAAATTTGCAGGATCCTCCAAAGTTCCTGTACAGCAATTTTTAGGTGGTTGGAAAGCGCAATATATGGTTCTAAATAAATCTTCTTATTTACATACTCTTTTTAGAATCATTATTTTGCATAAATATCCAAAAATTGGGAGAGAAATATAATAATTTTTACTATTGAATCATGCAGGCCATGAAGAATATTTATACAGAATTTCAGACTCGTAATTACAAATGCTTTTGAAATAAACTTTTTAATCTAAGGTTTGAGCCCCATTGGCCTGGGGCACCGGGAGTTCAAAACTGGGACAGTACAGTATTTTCTCATTTACTTTAGCTCTTGTTTCGGATCTAGGCACACTTTCAGTCAATCCTGTAACTTATATATTTGATTTATTTTGTGAAACAGGAACTTCAATTAAAGTATTATGACTGCTATCTAACCATTCTTTGTATAATATGTATAATAAATAACCAAAAGATTTATTTAAGTTAAAAACGTTATTCCAATGTTTCAGTTTGCTACACAGGAGAAGGGAAGGCCTCATCTATGTCTGCAATTCCTGTTACCAGGATATTAAAGTTTTCAGAAGAAACCTATAATGGTCTTTACTACAGAGACGCAAATACTGACTTACATCCACTCTGGGGTCCAGTTTCTTTCATAATAAGGGGCAATACCATCGTGGGAAGGGGCATCGATAATGTTATTTTTCCATTGTTTGATGATCGCGGCTATCTGATTGTAATAGAAAACGGGATTATAAGGCGAATAACAAATTACCGGAAATATGGTATAAATGAACCTTATGTACCACCATCGCATAGTAGGCTTGAACAGTCACCACCACTAAAACCAGATCATCGTTTGAGATTCTCACGAACACCAGATCAGCAAATGCGATTCTCACCAACACCAGATCAGCGGAAGAGATTCTCACCAACACCAGATCATCGGATGGGATTCTCACTAACACCAGAACGTCGGCTTGAATGGTCACCAACCCCTGAATTTCGGCTTGAACGTTCAAGAAGTCCCACCAGAGAACTGAGATATTAAAATACCTGCTTTTAGCATTTCGATTCGAAATCAGATGGAAAATATATTTCGCAATGAATAAAATATACGTACTGTCTGTGGTCACAGAATTTTCCGTAACTATAACCCCTATCCCAGCTCCTTCAGGGCTAAAGTTACGGAATTTTCCGTAACTCTAACATCTTTTCCAGCTTGTTGAGGGCTAACGTTACAGAAAATTCCGTAACCAGAGACAATGCCTAAAATATACTGCTGAAAACAATATGTATACGTAAGACATGGCTATTATTTTTTCCCCTCTTGATTCAGCTAGAATTATATCCAAGCATGAAATTTCACTGGCGTGAAGAGATACTTAAAATTTTTCTTTGAAGTGACAAATCCGCAGATTCTCTTGGTCTGCGACGTAATAGACTTTTATGCTTTACAACAACAAAAAGTCTCTTAGTGATATTTTTCTTCTGGCCTTAAAAGGTTTGTTTAATTGTGCATTTGAAAGCGATAAATGGGTGTGTCGCAAAAAGAAATTAAAATTTTGAAACATTTGAGGAAATGAAATTGCAAATAAATGAATTAGATTTACATTGCTGCGACATTAAAATATTGTCCAAAATGCACATTTTATTATATAAAATTAAGATTGAAACCTTGTCATTTATATCCGTGCCGGTTACTTATGGTTGCACTTTTTGTAACGTGGAATTTCTAGCTGATATGCGCATTAATTTATGAGGTTTTAAAATAACCACAATAACGTATTTTTATGAGGTCGCACGGTAATTTATGTTGATTTTTGCATAAAAAGAGCAAATTTCACTGATTCCGTAACGGAAAATAAAAGTAATTTTGGATTCTCGGAACCGTACATATATTGCCAGTCAGTTACATTTTTATGTGTTTGAAGAGGAATAAGCAGAAAGATGAAATATAAGTAACTCACAGAGAATAACCCCCTCTCCTCTGAAAATGTTTGCAAGTCATGTAATAATGTAGATATGAGATAGCTAGTAGTGATGTATTTGAATATCCCGTAAAAAATGCATCAGTTACACTACGAACACGAATTTCTTCTTACATCAGCTTGTGCTAACTAGAGAAAATGAAGGTTATTTTTACGTTGGTCTTTGCTGTGGCGGTTTTCATTAATTCTATTGGTAAGTATATACAGAATATTATAATAAATATATTTTATAATTTTATTGCATTTTTTCTATTATAACTTGAGTTATGTTGTCGAAATTTAAATTTTGAAATTCCCCTTCGTCGAGTCGATTTGCAATTCCGTACAACAATTCACGAGGATCTTTACCGATTTTCTTATTTGTGGACTCATTGAAATTTCGCTAAACTTTTTTTTAATGTTTTTTTTTGTCAGTCACTATATATCAATTCAAAAAATTGATCATGCTGAAAATCTTCTGTCACACATCGAGGTCAAAGAATAAACTCTATAAAATATCTTCGTTCTTTTCGTGCTTAAAGGAAAATATTTAGGGCAATAATAATCTCACTCTTTAAAGTAAACTCAATGGCGTTGTGTGGTTCTATAGAAAAAAAAATTATTACAATTTTTTACATAATTGAGATTGAGGCAGTAAATCGCCTCGATATGTAAAATAACAAAAAAAGATGTATGTATATTCTCGAGAACACTACGGGTTTTCAACTTTTCTTGGATTGATGGCGCAATCCTTAAAA
This sequence comes from Andricus curvator, assembly GCA_932195095.1. Taxonomy (NCBI): domain Eukaryota; kingdom Metazoa; phylum Arthropoda; class Insecta; order Hymenoptera; family Cynipidae; genus Andricus; species Andricus curvator. Next base: position 148,349 of record CAKNYM010052962.1, on the reverse strand, counting down.
TATCTTAATGTAATTTGGCTAAGATCCGTAAAATGAAAAACTTTATGAATTTTGTGAAGATGTGAGCTTGATATAGTCAAGCCTATAAAATTTTCACTTTGGACAACTATGCAAAATTAAATTTTTTCACATTTTTCAAGGACCATAGACAAAATATCAAAGCAATTGACACCAAATTTTAACTGGTGATGTGCGGCATTATTCTCTAGTGCTATTTTTCAAGTATTCTCATATCTTTAATAGTTTCAAAATTTAATGTATGTTTTGACATAAGAAATTAAATTTTTCATCTTTGCGCATAGGTGCAGTCAAATCTGTTGGTCTCGTTAACATAAAAATGTAACTGCAAGTGTGCAGTACAATTTCAAATACTATGGTTCAACAATTTATGATATTGTCATCAAATTGTGAAATTCTATACATTTTATAATGTACAATTGAATTTAATTGTGTTTTTAAAATAATTATTGAATACTATAAATTTATATAATAAAATCTTTAATGATACAAAACGTATCTACCATTTTTCAACCGAAATGTATAATTTTGTGTGTAGCAATGATTTGTTTTATTTAAAAAAATCAGTTAGGAGAATTTAGTTTTTTAATGAAAGGAGAGGATCTTGAAAATAACTTTCAGTGATATTTGGGGAGCGTGCATAAATCACGTCACCCTTAGAGGCGGGGATAAGCAAAAATATCACGGACAATCACATAGGGGTGGAGGGTTTCCTTGAGCCGTTCACGTGATGTTTCAATTATACATTTATTTTCAAAAAATATTCTAAGAAAAAAATGTCCAACTGATTAATCTTCTTATGTAACAAATTACATAAAATGGAAAGCAGAGAAAAATATGTTATAAACATTAATAATAGATTCGGCTCATTTAGAGACAAATATATACAAAAATAATAAAATCTTACCTTCTATTTGAAATGAGTCAAATACATGATAGGTTTACTTTAAACATGTTTCAAATTTTGTTTTGTAATTTATTTTAAAAAATGCCCTACGATATTGTTTTCGAATTGATGAAAATTTGTGTCTATCATTACTTCAAATAAATAACTGCTAACCTGTTGATTAATAGAATTATTGAGTTGGATAGAAGTACTTTTCAATACTTCAAAATTCTTTTTAATTTCTTGAAGACTAAATTGTTTTTTGTATCGGGCAGGCAGTTCATGCTTAACCCACAGAATCATTTGCCTCTCAAATATACGCCTTCACATATTTCACCGATTTGACCAAAAAATTTACTTGGAGCGAAGAGGGAATTTTTTCTCGGAAAAAGGACATTTTTTTGCCAAAAGAACAAAACAAACAAAACTGTTTCTCTGAAAAAGTTCTAGAAAAATGTTACGTGGCCCTTTTTTTCTATCTGGCGTTACTTTCGAAATTGTTGCAAAAATATGTATAAAATCCTTGAAGATTAATTTTTTTTAACAATACAATTTTATGCTGAGATAAAAAATCAAAAACGACTTTAATTAACAGCTTTAACAGCGTTTCAGTGGAAAAAAATGAAGTAATTTAGAAAAAATGGGGAGTATAAATTATTTCAAAAATAAAGATTTAAAAGAAAAGAGTTGGATGTAAAAATGTTGAAACTGTTAAATTATATTCCTCTTTAATGTTTATAAAACCTTGAAATTGTATAGGAAAAAAATTTAATTCAATTAAATAAATTTCATATTTTCGCAAAAATACAAAAATCAACGCGAGATATAAGTATAAAGAGACATTTTTCTATAACTTTTTTTGAGAAAAAATGTTGTTTCTTCGACTTTCTTCTTATCTGATGTCGTTTTGGCAGAAAACTTGAATTTTCGTTTTTCACACAAAAAAAATTCTCTTCAAGTAAATGCACTTCGAATATTTTCAGAACAACCGTCGCAGTTTTTTCAATTTGAATGTTTAAAAAAAATGTTTAACGGATCAGAATTCAAGTCTTTTAAATCCGCGGAAATCTTTGCGAATCTCTTGAAATCATTTAAAATATTCTAAAAGCCATTCAAATTTCTCGAAATTCCATAAAATCCTTTATATTAATGGAAAATCCTTCGAAATCGCTAGAACTACATCTGAATCCTTCTGCATCACTTGAAATCCCGTAAAATTTGATTAGACTCCTTGAAGTCCCTTAATATCCTGTAAAATCTATTGAAAAATTCAGATTCTCGGAAATTTGATTGGGTAATATCTTCAAACTCTTAACATATTTTTAAATCATTTGAAAATTGTGACATCACAGGTAATCCTTTGAAATCGTTTGAAATACCCTAAACTTTTTATAATCCCTTGAAATCTCGTAAAATCCCTGAAAAACTTTTGAAATCTCGTTAAATTCCGCAAAATTTTTGTAATTCCTTGAAATACTTCAAGAATAATTGGAATCTTTTAAGCAGGGGGAAGGGGGTTTAAACTTTTAAAAATCATCCTTAGAGAATCCCTTACAGAATCCGTGGATTAAGAATTATGATTTTTCAGTCTGAGATAGCGTTTAAAGCTATTTGTGTTATATAATAAATACGTATAATAAAAGTTTATAAAAGAATACTTCAGTACGCGAAGCTATATTTTTGTTACAGTATAATGTATAATAAAAATTTATATGGGAGCGTTCACACATGATGTCACGCTGTATTTCAAGCTTTTTTACCCCCTCGTGCCCCATGTCACACTCTGTCACGAATTGCATAGACCCCCCCCCC
>CAKNYM010052962.1:103194-145533 GCA_932195095.1 Andricus curvator | reverse complement strand
TTTTCAAAATTTTTTAAAAATAATTATAATAAAAACTTTTCGGAACCTTCTTAAATATGAGAATCAATCGTTATATGAACATAATAAAAAATATAAACCTGATTATTAAAACTTTTTTATTCTTTACAAGAAACATAAAACATTTATAAGTAATGAATTAAAAAAAACATTCCACGAAAATTGACGCTAGCGCCTTGTGGTTATAGTAATATACTAATATATAAATATTTTATATATATTTTGTACTTTATATTAACAATCTTCTGTAGTCCAAGGGCTGCATGTCCAATTTTTGACGCAATTTATTATTTGCAAGGTTCCTCCTAACTATTTGGCTTCGAAAACACATTCTACATCGCTTCCTTCAAGCCATTCTGCATCGTCATCTTTCTCCTGAAAATGAATAAAATTAATTCGTGTTGAATTTGAATTAAATCACAAACTGAAAGCACATTCAAAAACAGCTATATGCTAAAATTGAGACTCACGTTATTTTTTATTATGCACAAGAGTTCCTTAGCTCGACGTGCAGCTATTCGCTCCGGTCTAATTTTTTTCTGATTATTATTTACTTTTTGGTGTACTTCTTCAGTATGTTTTGCAGCAGATTTCACGGAAGCATGATACAACCCGCACCTTCTACAGCGCCTTGCAGTAATTTGAGTCCCAATTGACGGGCAGTACATATCGTATGATCGTTGATCAGGATTATTGAAGTTTAGTTGTTTATCAAGAGCCAGTCGAATCAATAAAGGGGCGAACTTTCCCGAAAACTCCTCTTCCCAATCAGGTACTTTCAATGACAAACCCTGAATGATTGGGTATGGTGTTAATAAAAAACCATTTGCTGATACAGTCCGCAAACTACTTCTTCGTTTCCCGCAGCATTCCGCATTGTCACCTTTAAGTAGCTGCAGAAAATATTGAGCTTCTCTTACATGTCGATGGTACCAGTTCATATCAGGCAACACAGCTGCGTCCAAAGTTTCAGGCTCAATATATTCTGCCATTACGTTATGACTGTCAATCACCATAGAAGACCAAACCTCTGATAGTACATAACCTGCGTGTTTAAAATTTCGCATCACAAATTCTAAATCGACAGTTTCATTTTGCTCGTTCAGATGAGATCCAAAGTGATTATGAGATAATACAATACCCGAAAGTTCCTTACTCAGAGGAGCCATTCGCCGCTCTACGCGGTTGTAAGCACTTTTTCCTGGTGCGTTTGTTGCAATGAATAGGGCATCCAAATTAAAATCTTTAAAACGTTTAATTCCATTCGCAATAACTTTGGCGTATCGCGGATTTTCATCAGGACCGCCATCAACTGTAAAAATCATGATAGGCTTTACAGATTCTTCAGGAGTTTTTATAATTAAGTCAAAGTCTGGTAAATCTAAAAGCCTGTGTAAATCTTTAGAATGGGGTTCGGCCGTTGAAGACGAGTGCTTACCGCTGCGAATGGCTATGTATGTCGGACCAGAGTATGTAACAAAATCAGGTTCACCACTTTCACCTGATTCTATAACAATTCCGGCATATACAGAAGGGATTAGCTTGTGCTTTTCAGCGACAATCCAATCATGATCAGGAAGGCTCACTTTATACTCTAAATGCATAAGCCTTGGAGCTTGCTTACGAGCTACCGTAATTCCAATCGGAACCCGTGCCTTATCATCTTGAGATAAAAAAAAAAATTTCCAGGACCGAGAATCGATGATACCGTTTCCAAATCTCTAATGCTTTCTCTACAAAAATCAGTATCTGGATTTTGGCGATGTAGATATGCGAGCGAGCGACATAGTTTCACTGGTACAGTTTTGACATGTCGCTTCCTTTCGAAAATTTTTGAGAACCTCGGAAGCAAACGTAAGTAGCATGCACTGCGGCTAATTTGAAAACCAAGTTTTTTCAATTCATCCGTAAGTTCGTCTGAAGTTTTACAACTTCGAATGATCTCTGTCCTCCTTCGATCATCAACAGCTCCACCAAAAGATAGCCAAATCCGAGATAGTTTTTAATAAATTTTGCTGATCTTCTTCCAAACGAGGTTTTCCTGATTTTTGTCGAATCTTGAATTTTTTTTCATACCCAGGATGATCCTCGCAAAAACTTAAAATAAAAAGCTTTGTAGCCTCTCTGCGTTTCTTCTGACAGATAGAGTCTTTTTTCTTGATTTTTAAGGCCTTTTTTTCTAAAAGCAATGAGGATTTTAACTTTTTTAGGTTTTTAGCATCAGCATCAGTATCTAATCCAGCATCTCTTGCTTGAGTGATATCCACAATCTTTTATTCCAAAATGCTAATCTTCTTTCTTATCAGTTCCTGCTCAGGCTTCTTATATTCTTCTATTCTTTTCATAGAATTAGAATTTTTCTTTTCAATTTTGTTTAGGTCCTCTTCATTTTCATCGTCACCTGTAGCTACAATATTCGCACTAGGAATAATCGACATGATACTTGTGATTGCAGATCTATTCATATTTTTCTCAGCTTCATTAGTCTGTTCGTTAGTATTTTTTGTCGTAAAATATTTTAATAAAGATGAATTAGTCTTTTTAGATGTGCCCAAACGCTTTGAAGATAAAATTTTCTTTTTAACAAGTGTAGATGAACCTGCAGAATTTTCATGCTTTTCTTTTTCTTTCAATTCCGCCTACAAAATGTTAACTGCATTTTGCGTAGTTGTTTCACTTTTCTCAGGATAAGCTTTACGATACGCAGCATATAGAAGATGGCAAAGTCCTCCTTTCGCGACTTTCATTTTCGAAAAACTGTAAAAAATGTTTCTGAATTCAAAGATTTTGCTTACTTGGAGTTGAAACATACAAATAATGATTGCAAGATAAAAATTCGGTCACTATAGTTCATCTAGTTATAATGTAAACTGATTGATATAAGTAATTGAAAGATGTTAGTGAAAAAAAAAACCGAATACAGATTTTATTGATTTCACAGAAAAGCCAAAAAATGCATTCTAAAATCTATTCAGTAATGTAGAATGAAAACAGAAATGTTCTTTTTAAAATATTAAAGATATATGACATAACTCAAACTGAATTGAAGCCAAAATGGTCAACCAGATTCAGAAAACAATATATAAATATAAAGTTGAATTTCAAAATAAAAATTAGGAAAACCTTGTCTGCACTTTATGTGTTATGTTATGTATGTTGTTTGAGGTTATAAGACCCACATTTTTCTAATTTTGTTTTGTATACGAATAAAAAAGCCCTTTATATAAAAATGAATAAAAAATTTTGCAAAGCACAATTTTTTATTTATTTTTAATGTAGCTTACCTTGTTCGCTACTAATGATCAAATATATTAATTTACATAGAAATACGAAACAGATTCGTAAAATCGATTGATCAATACGACTACCATCACTGCATCACTGCCCACCACGAACATTACACGAAAATGGATGTATATAGAGGCGCTGCTGGCGGTTGCGCGGGGAAATGTCATAGTTCAAAATGTTTCATTTATATTTAATTTTTATCATCAGCTAGGAGATATATGAATTAAATATTTTTCAGTATGCAAATAAAAAATAGGAAATCATCCGTGACATCACGCGCAGAATGTTCCCCCCCATGTCACGATTTGTCACGCGTGACAAGAACCACCCCCCCCCCCCTACCCTCAGTGCATGACATCATATATGAACGCTCTCTATCGGGATTCTTCAGTTAAAGATATCTAGAATTTTCTTATAGTTTAAAATTTAGCTGAATTTCACGCTATAAAAAATGTCTTATTTTAAATATAGAATTCGCAATTACCAGTTTTTGAAAATACATCCTGCTAAGTTGTTATAATTTTAAAAGTTTGTTTATTAATAATTTTTCTGAATTTTCTTCTCGAATTCAACGAAATTTAATAAAAACATCAAAGAATAAAATTTTAATTGCTGTCAGAATTATTTAAATAATACAGTTTTTTTCTCTGAATAACAAATTTTATCAGCCGTTATCAGGATGTCCAATGCAGGATGTCCAATCCAACACCTGAAGTCTCTTAGATTTGAAGATTCAAAAAATTCCTAATGGACATTTGATTATAAACTGTTTTAAAAAACCATCTTGATTTGGTTGTTACTTAAATTATGAATTCTATCATTCGTTTAGTCAAAAGATTGGTTGATAAAAGGTTTGGTTGACAGATGTATTAAATTGAGTTATATAAAATATAGGGAAAAAAGTTTAGATCAAGTAAAAGCCATCTTACAATTGAACAATTATCCATTGCCGTTAATAGAGGATGTCATTCAAGAACATATTTATGAAATATGCAATAACTCCATTATAGACAGAAAGAAGAAAAATAGAAAATTACAAAATTAAATTATGGGTGTGCTGAGCCCAAACTTGTAGTTATTTATAACTACAAGAAAACTATCCACCTAGAAACACTACCCGAATCGGGTAGTGTCACGCCTACCCTGAAAGGGAAATGGCTTAATGGTATACATACATACATACATACATACAAAAAAACTGATTTATAAGTTACCTCACCATATGTCCAAGGTCTCTCTGGAAGATTAAGGAGATGATTAAAAAAATTGAATATAAAAGTTTATGTTGAAAGTAACCACACCTTCGAAAAATTGTTAGCTAATAAAAAAGATTTGGAAACAATAGAAAATTTGTCTAACGTGGTTTATTTAATAAAATGCACTGGATAAATAAACACTTCATAGGTGAAACTGGCAGGATATTGAAAAGTATAATTTATAAACATAAAAGAAATTGTAGAATTGGTAATTCAAACAAAATTTCGCCACAAAATTCATGGAAATTTAATCATCTTTTTCATTTTGGTAATATTAACATTGTGGCTAGGAAAAATAATACTCTTAAGAAACGAACGGAATCAATTTATATCAATAAGTATATCTGAAAACTTCAATAAAATCAAAAATAATGAATATAAACCAAATTTATCAAAGGATTTTGCATTAACTTTCTTTTTTTTTAAATATCTTATCACCTAATTCAATATTATTTTACTCCAGTTGTATCACTCTGATACTTTTACAAATCATTGGAGACTCTAAATAATCTTTGAGACTTCAATTAAAAAATAAATATGACTTATCAAACATTTTTTTAAATGGTTTTTTATATAAAATACCACAATGTTTTTTTCTCTCAGTTATGCTAATTTCAAATTTCATTTTTGTAAAACCCTACCTTTTTCACGAAATGAATTATGCAACCTATATGTTAATAAATATTCTTTTTATTCAATTATTGATATGTGTGTCGATTCCTGAGAAAGACCTGTATCTTTGGTCGAAAAGTTGAGGCTTTTTTTTTAAATAAATGTGTTTATTACATGGGTTTAAAATGTTTTTCAAAAATTAAAAATTCTTTAAATATTCGAACTTTTTATTTAGCCATCACGAATGTTCTTTTTTTAAATATGTTTTTTCCGTAATTTCAATTTTTTAGTTATTTTTTTGGACTTATTCAGTTTCTTAATTGAATTTTTTTTTAAATAATCATTTAACTGCGAAGAAAATGAAATGACGTGTCTATTCGTACAGCCGAATAGACGAGATATAGCGGCATGATTGGTGCAAATATTTTCACCCCCCCCCCCCCCTCCACTATGTAGCCTTTTTCCAGGTCCTTAAACGATTTTACAAAATTGTTTACGGCCAGCCGTACGATTATCCATAGGCAAAATGAAAACACGGAGTTTTTTCAAATTTTTTAGATTTTTCTTTTTCAACTTTCTCAGGTTTTGAAGGAAAAGACTTGTTTAATTTTTATTATAAATGCATTGAAAATTCAATAAAAAGCTAGAAAATTGGCATTAGGATTACTAGGACTTCTAATTTTTTGACAATTTTAAAGAAATACAGTACATCCCTAGAATTCTAAAATAACGCACATCACTTGAGTGGCCAATCGCGGTAACGGACATGAATCCTGACTGTTAATAGGCCCTTCTTCCTTTCGTTTCAATGGACGGTCAAAGCAGAAGACGCGATAAGTCATGAGTACAGTCATGACGGCCATATGTCTTTAATATTGAAAAACTGTCAAACAGGTAAACCTTAATCAGATTTCGGGGTGAAGATCGCCTGTAACAAAAATGACCCCAAGTGGGTAATTTTTACCCTCACATCTCAGTAATTCTTCTGTGCTTACGCACCTTGTGAGGGTAATCGTCAATGTTTTCCTCAAAGGCCTGGGTAACTTGACATCGTTTGCTTACAAGCAGTAACACGTCAAATGTTTACCTTCAGACAGCCTCACTATGGGTAAAACAACCGAGAGTTTCCTTTTGCGGTTCGATTGAAAACGTATAATAGTTTGTACGGATGAGTAAATTCCCCACCAACTTTGTAGATACAGCTGTTTCGCGAACGGCGACTGACACTTGCGGCCGCTGAGGGCGCTAGTGAGCGTGAAGACACAAGACGGCGGTGACGCGAGGTCTGCTATTCGCATTATATCAGTTGGTTTTACTCATATTTGGTTGACAAGTTTCCGACAGAAACTTTACATTCAAAAATGTATATATGTTGCGAACGGAAATACTTGCCTTTTTCATATTTATAGCTTGTAAACACTAAGGTGCTGGATCATTGCAAGAAGGTCAACTTACGGTAATATTGACTGTTTACGCGTGCAAATAGGTAATATCAGGCAGTTTACTTTTTATATCAAGTGGAATTAAAGACTAGTTAACGTCATGAATTGCAACTTTTGAAGGTCGGTAGATTTACGTTTTAAAAGAAATTGAAGTTCATGTGACAATGAAAGACAGTGACTGTACTGTCGGAAAATAATAAAGTGATCAGCTCTAACAGCGTTGTCATGCGTAGGGAAAAGAAGGTTCGCAGATGTGCGCAGGTTCATAAGGAATTTTATTTTGCATATATATCGAAAACCTGAAGGGAAAATATATAATGTTTCACTAGTAAATCTTTCTCAAGTCATGAGAAATATTTGTATCAAGTTTCAGACTCTTATGTATTATGAAATGAGAGAACACTGGATATGAAGGACTTTTGAGCCAACCTTATAAACTCCCGTTTTTAGCCACACTGGCATGGCCTGGGGCAACGGGAACTTGCAAATGGTACAGACCAGCTTCTTCTGACTTTCTGTCAATCCCGGAATTATTATTACGATTAAGTGGTGTAAATAAGTTCTTATTGACACCGAAATTATTATTATGAATAAATGGTATAAACAAATTCTTATTCACACCTCTCCTTTGAATAATATGTACATTAGACAACTCCAAGATTTATAAAGTTCAAAAAATTTCTCCTGATGTTACAGTTTGCATTGATGAAAGGGCACAATCCTCATCCCAGTCTGGAATTTACGTTAGCAGGACATATCGTCTTAATTCACCATCCTATAATGGTATTTACTACTGGGACATACATCACGGCTTTTTACCACTAGCGGGTCCTGTAACATTTGTAGTAAAGGGTGATACCATCCTTGGAAGAGGCGTCGGTTCTGTTATTCATCCAATGTATGATAGTGAGGGCCATGTGATTATAATACAATCCGGGGTTCACAAGCCAATTTCAGCTGAAAAAATGAGGGCATGTGGCATATTAGGACATTACTATCTGCCAGCACTAGATCATCTGCGTCATCGGTCTAGAAGCCCCGTTAGAAGATATTGAGACTGAAATACAGTTTCGTTAATTGTACTTTTCTTCGAGAACAATATACAGTTGAATTAAATAAATATATGAAGAAAATATGACTTTATTTCTTACCCTATCGATTCAACTAGAACTTTATTGAAGCATGCAGTTTAATTCGAAAAATATTTATCCATTCCGCAGTATCTGTTGTCTGGCCTTAGAAAATTTTGACAGATTTCAGAAATGATTTAATTCATAAAATAGTATGTATTGAAGAGGAGAAATAAAAAGAGAATTCGAGGGCACAAGCAAAAAAAAAAGTTATTGAAGGACGGGCTATAAGTGGATGGGACGAGGAGTGTAAAGAATAGAAGAGGTTAGTTTGCCAGAAATTAAGAAATAGAAAAAAGGGAAAATTAGTGGAGAAGAATATGGAAAAAAAGGAGTATACTGACGTGTGCGATAAAGAAAGAGGAGGAAGATAAAAGGTTTTGAAAAAGATGCGGAGAAGACTAGGTCGCTAGAAGATGTTTAGAAGGTAGAAAATAGAGAAAGAAAATAAAGGAAAATAGTGAACCAGAATAATCAGATAGTAGAATGGAAACAATATTTTATGGATTTGCTAGAAGTGTAGTGAAAGAAGTTAGAAAAGGAGAAAAATGTGGTAGGGAAAAGACGAGAAAGAGGGGATAACAAGGGATGAAGTAGTCAAGATATTGGGAATAATGAGAGATGGAAAGGTACCTTGTATAGATTATATTCCAAATCAATTCTGGAAATATGGTGGGAAAGAACCAAAGGAATGGGTGTGGATAGCAATATTCGTGGAATGAAAGGTGGTGTCTGACTCATTGGACCAAGTCGAGATTGAAAAAGTTATGTCGAAAAAGGGGATTAGAAATGGGTTCAATAAGAAAAATATTGGGGGTTCTCGAAGAGAGTGAGCAGAAACAGGGTGAGTTAGAATGACAAAAGAAAGCATATATGTACTGGCATACGTGGACGATATAGTGCTGATGGCAGACGATGAAGAAGTGAATGCGGAAATAATTAAATGGGAAGAAGTCGAATTTAAATGTAGAAAAGACAAAAATTATGAGGTTAAGAAGAAAATAGGGCAGAAAAAAAGAATGATCTGGGAGACGGGAGGAAATAAAGCTAGAAAAAGTAAAGGAGTTTAAATATTTGAGATATTTAAAAATTTGAGAGCTCATATGAGAGAAGGTATGCATCAAGTGGCTATATTAATGAATCAGATATGGGGAATAGAAAACAAAGGTTAAAAAAATGTAAGAAGAAGAATATGGTTTTGATTCCTTGGGAATCGAACCGAAGGGCCTATAACAAAGCCACCGAACGCGTTCTCGGGTTGCGGATAGAGGGTCCCTGTACCAAGGGTTTCTGCTGAATATGGTTACAAAATAAATCATAAGCAGTCACGGACAATTGTCCAGGGATGGTCCCGAAAAAAGAACCCCTAAGCGGAGCCGTAACAACCGTGCCGAAAGCTGAATGGCATCTGGGCGAGGTGTCTTAAATGGTGACTCTGGGATACCGGTCGACCTCTCAGAGGATGAGGCCTTATCCGTGCATGCGGGGCGCTACAAGGATGGACGAACCCTTTTCCCTAGCGGCTCGTAGGAACAAGAATGACAACACCAAATATAGTTGTAGTAAGTACGATTCGAAACAATCGAACGCGCAGAGCTCCCGACAATGGGTCGGACAATAATGCCGACTACCCTAGAGTTGGGGGAGCCAATCAAGACGGAGTCAATGCGATTGACCGACAGGAGCTCATCACTGCTGAAGTGCTATGACACCAGTATGATCCCTGAACCAAAAGGTTACATGGCGTGACTGCATACTCTGTGCTGTGAGAAACACCCAGAGCTATCGCATTTTTCGCAAAAAAGTCTTCGAAACCGTGCCGAGGAACTCCGATAAAGGGGTTATACAAGCGCAGCGCCTATGCAATCGCAGCCAGAACAAGCCGAGAACAGAGAAAGAGATGCGACATTGAGACCAACCGCGAGCAGGCATCCAATAGAAGAAGAGCGATGCTTCAGGACCCAGAGAAACATCAACATTCAGGTTACTCTCAAGCACAAAGATCTGGCTGAACTATATGAAGGGCTTCGTGGAGATTTTTCCAAAAAATCCAACCTCTGGACAATCAATTGTAGTGTATACCATGCAGCGAGAGCTTTGGCAGATGCAAACCGTAAAACAAAACCAACGGTTGATCATAAGACCAAAACACGAATGCATCAACTCAGCACGAAGATGGGTTGGTCAAGGCAATACGCGTCCCGCATTCAGTGTGTGATTGACTACATAACATCTGGCAGGACTTTCACTGCCAAGGTTCGACAGTTCGCTAGCGAACTGCGGATCCGTCATCACACACTCAACAAGTCAAAACTACTGACCACCAGGCAGCATATTGTTGACAGAATACGAGTACTATCTAACGCTAGGAAAAGTCTAGAGCGGAGTGAGAGGTGGGTCAGAGCAAATCAACAGTTTTTGTCTGACCCAATTTGACTCTTCCAAGACCCTCCAGTTACTGTTGTCCACCCGCCCACATCAGAGGAGGTCGAGGCATTTTGGAGAGAAGTCTACGAAGTCCAGCATCCACTGAAAAAATACTCAAAGAATATAAATAGCTTCAAGGAGCTGTGCAGTGCCCTCATAACACCTGAGAAGGAATGCCCACCTATCAATACCGAGGAGGTGAAAAACGCATTAAGAGGCATGAAAAACTATTCCGCTCCAGGACCAGATGGTATCAAGACTTTCTGGTGAAAGAAGTTTCCTTCAACCCACCAGCATCTGGCCCGCATTTTCACCTCATATCCAAAGTAGAAAGAGTCTATTCCGAAATGGTTGGTGGAAGGGCGCACAGTGCTTCTGCCGAAGACAGGCAACTTAGCTGACCCTAAGAATTACAGGCCAATAACTTGTCTGAACACACTGCATAGAATCTTCACAGCTATCCTAAATGATAGGATTGTATGGACAATTGGACCTGTGTGGCGAGATAATTACGCACAACGCGGCTCAAAGAAAGGCGTAGCAGGATGTCGGGAAATCCTGCTCATCGATAAATGTGTCTGTAAAGATGCAGCATCCTATCAGCGTTACCTATCGATGGCCTGGATTGATTACCGGAAAGCTTTTTATTCAACCTCCCATAGACTTATCATCTGTCTGTTGGAAAGCTCAAAGGTTCATCCACATATCGTGAGGTGCATAGAGAGATTGATGCCGCTTTGGAAAACCAGATTTACTATCTCATCTGGAAAACATCGTGTGATCACTAACAGAGAGGTGTGTTTCAGGGCGACACCATGAGCCCTCTCTTCTTTTGCCTTACATTATTGCCACTATCTTTCGCACTTCGCCATTCCGAAGGGTACTTCTACGGCAAACCTGGAAAGCGAAAGCATAAGGTCACCTATGTATTTTGAATGGATGATCTTAAGATCTATGCTAAAAATAAAGAGAAACTACATCTAGCTCTAGACATTGTCAAAGAGTACACTCAAGGGATAGGAATGGAGTTCGGGTAGGAGAAATGCGCCGAGGTTAATTTGAAGAAAGGAAAACTTAATGGCATCCCCTAAGATCCCTGAGCTCGTCGACAGAACCGCTATACGAAACCTTGGCGCTGGAGAGACCTATACATATCTGGGCGTGCCACAGAGCCACATTCAGGACGTGACATCTAACTGTCGGCGAGGAACAGAGTATCTGCGACGAACATGCTTGCCGTCCCAGTAGTAGGGGAGACCGGGTACGGTTGTGACAATTTTCATTTGATCGACTATAATTTTGTCAGTATGCCAGTTAGCTGGATGAAAGGAATTTTTTAGTGTGAAATGTATATTTGTCTACGAATAAATACTACCATTGTGTCCCTAAGTACAATGGTTAATTTATAGGAGCAAATTAGAAAAAAAATAAAAAATGTCACAACCGACCACACCCCAGGGACGGTTGTGACAGTGCTTGGGGTAATAATAATAATAATCATAATAATAATATTAACATAATAATAATATCGTACAAAGTAATCAGTTCTATTTAACCACTAATGTGTAACCTATAAAGATAAAAAACACTTGTTACTCTATCTGTACACATATAACAACAATTACTAAAAGAAATCGAATAAAAATATTTACTTTTTGCTGCTAAAAAGTACTGTAGTCCTCTGCAAGCTTCAATGTCACGCAAAAATTGACGCAATCCTGTGAAGCATGTTCAGAAGGGCCTGCCGCTCCTCTTTCCCCTTCCACTCAACCGGGTATTCCTTATAGTTACGCTAATATGACGACTGTCACAACCGTACCCTGGCACAACCGTACCCAGTCTACCCTACTCTATTCATTTGGAGTAGTTCCATGGACGAAGGACGAGCTCAGATCCCTCAAAAACGGGCCCCGGAAGGTTATGCACATGAAAAAAAGGATGCACTTCAAGTCTTCTGTTCCGAGACTTTACATTCCACGCCGTCTAGGTGGTCGCGGAGTACTGAATCTTGAATGTATTCACAACAGGATTATTCTGGGTACAGCACATATAGTCGCAAATGGACAGCACCCTCTTCTCAAAATGGTCAGAAAATACGGCCTTGACTTCAATATCAGGGGTGGGCAAAATGCATCAAATCTTATCCACTTTGAATACTCACTCCTGTAGGCCGGGATTAAGAAAGCATAGGAGAAAAACTTCCGCGAACAGCTCCTCGACAAGAGGATGCACCGCTCAGTCGATGTCGTATGAGCTAACGTTTGCTTTCCTTAAATCACCCGGATCGAAGTCGGGCACGGAGGGTTTCATTTTCGAATGTCAAGACGGTGTCATTTCCACTCTAGCATACCGTCGCCACATTTTGAGTCAAGGCATTCCCAAAAATAGCTGCAGAGCGTGTCATGCACACCCTGAGGATCTAGGATACATACTATCTAGTTGTCCAACTCATGCGTGAACTTCCTACATCCAAAGGCACAATGCGGCACTAAGAGTGCTTTATTACCATCTCTGTCACTCTTACGGCATTAGCCCAAATACCTCTCCGCTAAACGCTCTTTGAGAAATAGAGTCAATTGTCGAAAATGAGAAGTGCCGCATATACTGGAACTTCATATTCTCGACAATTGTTTCTGTTGCGCACTCGAGGCCTGACAGAGTTGCCCTTGACTTCGAGAAACGAACCATGTTTGTTGTCGAATTTTCGGCACCAGCTGACAAAAACGTCACAGCCAAGGAAAAATAAAAAAAAGAGAGGTATAAAGAACTTATAAGGGAGTTGCGACGGCTATACCCGGAATATTCTGTTGAGCTAATCGTCTTGATCGTCGGCGCCCTTAAATGTGTCAAGGTTTTACTGGTTAATAGCCTGAAAAGCATCCCTGCGTGTCAAGAAAATGCTGATACACTTGCGGGGAAAATGCAGAAGGCGGTCGTCCTTGGGTCGCTCTGCGTCCTCAGGGTGCACGAGACTTTTCTGGATCATCGTGTTGAATTCGTCGCAGACTGTAACCACCTATCTCACGGTCGTGAGACGTGGTTACAGCTGAAATTTTACCGCGATTTCGCTGGGAGCGGGTGCAATTTTTCAGATTAGCACCCGCTCCCGGCGAAATCCTGCGGTTGTCCTTATGGCAACCTTTTAACTATATATATAAGCCATTTTTACTTTTTATGAATAATAAAGTGTGGCAAGTATCAGGATTTCCCGTGTTCCATCTAGAGAAATTATTTTTAAATTAACTTAGGTGGTAATACAATTTAAAGTAGATGATTTTTCAAATATCATGCAAACCTTCATATCAGATAAGGAATTCCAAACAAACATATATTTTAGGAATCAGTCTGCGTTTTATGAACAGGTACAAAAGTATGATCTTCTAAGATCTTAATTGGAGTGCTTTAGTTTACACATATCACTCTTAACTGTACTGATGAGAAATCTGGAATCACTGACATTCACGAAAAATAATTTTATAGCTGAACCGAAGACACATATCCTTGATCGTTAATAAACATATTATATAGCTGAAAAGAAAATTTTGGTATTCTGAACATAGCGCTAAAATTCTAAATATTGTAAAGGCCTGATTAAAATAAAAATAAGTAAAATTCATATCCGAAATTTTTTTTATCATTTGCTTTTTCAAAACTTGGATTTCAACTGATACCATTCTTGCACATTTCTCAGTATGACCAAAAAATTCCGTGTACCTTTTTAATTTTGTATGATATTTGAAACTCACAAAGTCACATATGGCTAATTTAAAGATATGAAAATATGTTTTAAGAACAACAAATACTTTTTCAAATATATATTTTGGTATCGCTGATTCGATTTTCCAGTATTTTTCTGTTTAAACTATACATTTTACATTTTTTGCACTATCAAATGAAATTTAAAATATTTATTCTCGCGAATGTTTGCTGACTAAATGAGGAAACGATTAAAAGTTAAAAGTTGAAGATAATTTTAGTAAATTTTCAAACTAGAATATTCTGAACTATTTGAAATATCGCTAATTAGAGTATAACTTTTGAACTACTTATCGTACTTACCCGTCCTGAGACTGATCATAATATTTTTTCGATTCCGAAACCTAAATAATATGAATTATCTAATATAAACAGATAACGGCTTTTCACATATAATGTTAGATCAACAAAAATTCAGTTTCCTGAAATCTTTGTTTGAACTATTAGCATATGTTGATATACGTTGTAATGTAAAATAGTTTGCTCAATAAAATATATACTACGCATGCAGCAGGAAATCCCTTGGCAGAAATCTCTGTTTACGCTATGAACATAACTTTAAATAAAATTATTTTTGTTTACTTATGATCTCAATCTCATTTTAATACTTGGTAACGGTAAATTTGCTTTGTTAATATTTCGATGATGGTTTGATGATCGCGAAAGCCGAGCGGCCTGCATTAAAAATACAAGTCGGCCGAATTTTCTCACCAAAAAAATAGGATTTTCTAGGTTTAATCTTGTAGGTTCTAGATTTTCTAGAAATTCTCGGACTATTTTCAACTTATTTTTATTAAAATGTCTTCTACATTTGTGTAGGTAGTTCAAGTCTGAAATTTTTCGAAAGAGCGTATTTCATGTTGGTTCATAATATCTAAAAAATAGGTTTAATGAAATTTTGAAAATCTCTCATTCATTATCGTTGAATGCATGATTGGTTGCACTCTGCGTGAAAATCGCTTCAAGTGGCTGTTTTCAGTTTTTTCTTTAGAATTTTCTTGAATTTTCTAAATCATCGCTTCCAAATGAGGAATTTTAATTCTAACAATTAATTTCTAAAAGTGAACCTTTAAATTATGAATAATTCTTCAATGAAAAAGTCCACAATTTTGTTCTTAACTTTTTGGCCAAATTAAGGGTCACGGGAAAAAACGATCAGAGTCCACTTTTTGAACAAAAATGAGATAATTGTTTTATCTAACAGCTCGTTACAGATAGATTCGAAATGTGATTTGCAACTTAAAATTCAAGAAAGATTTTAAATTTGAAAAGTTATATATTAAAAGTCATTCCTTATCCTAAGAAATTAATTTTTTAAAAATTTTTAAAACAATTTTTAAACATTGCAAAAGATTTCCAAAGGTTTAAAAAGACACAAAAGTAATTTTTAACTTGAAATTATTTTAACAAATTTTGAAAAATTTTAGATTTTTGCAGATTCGCAATAAAAGACTTGGAAGCTTTTTAAGAATTTTGAAAGGTTTCAAGAGAATACAAAAGTTCCTTTAACATTTCATGGACAATTAAAAATAATTTTTTATTCTTAAGATTTGAAAAAATTCCAAAATATTCACGAAATTGTCAAAAAACAATATAGAAGATTTTCAGATAACTTTTTAATTTTATAGAATTTTTTCAAAGTTTTAGAAAAAATTCGAATCATCTGAATATATATTTATAAATTTTTGAAAATTCAAAAAAAAATTTTCAATTTAGTAAGATTCAAAAAATTTTAGAATAAAATGTAGATATCTGAAGATTTCGAAATACAATTTAGAAGTATTTTTAAGATTTGGAAACGTTTCAGTATAATAAAAAACTTTTCTAAAGTTTCCTGGGAAAAATTGAGGAAATTCCAGAGATATTTAGAAGACCTGTAAAGATTAAAAAATAACTTTAAATTTAAAAAGACCTTAAATAATTTTAAAGAATTTACAGACTTTTGAAGATTTGAAGATTTCAACAACTGTAAGAAATTCACAGAATTTAAGGTATATACCATTATGGTATACCATTAAGCCATTTCCCTTTCGGGGTAGGCGTGACACTACCCGATTCGGGTAGTGTTTCTAGGTTGATAACTTGTAGTAAATAACTACAAGTGTGGGCTCACCACACCCACGATGTGCCAACAGCACTCAGTTTTCTCGAATGGTCACCCATCCAAGTGCTAACCGCGCCCAACGCTGCTTAACTTCAGTGATCTGACAAGAACTGGTTTTTTCAGCGTGGTATGGCTGTTGGCCAAGGAATTTAGAGAATTAAAGGAATTCTGAAAATTTACTAAATTCCGAGATTTTCACGCCTGCATAGAATGCAAGGAATTTAAAATATTCAAGGAATTCTGAGAATTCTGAATAAAAGGAATTCAGAGATTTTCAGTAATTCCGTAAATCCAAGGATTCCATTGAATTAACAAAATTTGAGGTATTTCAGAGCTTTTAACGAATTTAAGGAACTTCAGAGAATTCACAATATTCGACGATTTCAAGAAATTCAGAAAAATCAAGGATTTTTGAGAAGTCAAGGAATTCAGATATTTTCAGGAAATCAGGCAATCTGTCAAATTTTCAGTCCTTTAAATATGAAGCTCTTAATTTTAAAAAAAGGAATGGAAATTTTTCTATTTGATTTTTTGAAAGCTATAGATTTTTAGTTCGAAAGGCTTTAAATTTGTTATTGTACAATTTTTTAGTAATTCAAAATTTTTCAATTCAAAACGTTCTCAATTTAAAAATGGTCCTTTTTTAAATTGTAAAATTGATTAATTTACAGTTTTAAATACTATAAGTAGTGAAATTATTTAAATTGTTGAGCCCAAGAATGAAAATTTCTCAATTTTGGTAGCCTCCAAGACTTTGAAAGTGTACAATTGTAAGTAATGCTTATTTACAGGTTATTCAACATCAAAAACTTTAAATTGGGATTTATCCAATTATTTAAAGTTTTTGATTAAATATTCGAAGTGTCTCGTCGTGTTGTCCCGAAATTCGGGATGAGTAGTCAAATATTTTTCACAAGCTTGGCTAGTCGTCACGAATTTTCGGGACGACTGGTCCATCCC
Organism: Andricus curvator; assembly: GCA_932195095.1. Taxonomy (NCBI): domain Eukaryota; kingdom Metazoa; phylum Arthropoda; class Insecta; order Hymenoptera; family Cynipidae; genus Andricus; species Andricus curvator. The sequence goes on along the minus strand of CAKNYM010052962.1, from coordinate 128,540 downwards.
TTTTTCCACTTTATATTGATTATATTATTATAATTGATTATATTATAATTATTTTCAAAAGATTTGAAAATGAAACCAAACCATTTTCGAGGTTTTGATATATGCTTTTAATTTAAAATTGCCTAATTTTAAATGATTCCACTTCTAAATAATACAATGTTGAAAGTTGAAAGCTACAAGCTGATGAACAAGATAACTTTTTTTAATTTACAATTTTGAAACATTCAAAAACGCGGAAAGTCATAAGAATTTTATAATATTTGAAATAATTCTCACATTATTATATAATAAACTAAGAAGTTTAAGGACTTCACTCATGCTTGAAATTGAAAATTGCAATTGCAATATTTTTTAACAATTTAATTATTATTACTTAATTATTTTTTATTTTTTTATTTTTTTATTACTTAATTATTTAATTATTATTAGATATCTGAAACTAATATTAGAAGTACATTATATTACATTAGGATGGTCAAAAAAGGCATTGGAAATTTTTTTTCGAATTTTTATGAATAAAGACCGAAAATTTGTTCGATTCCGCACAAAAATAAATGCATTTTTTTCAAAAAAATTGATATTTAGAAGTGGGGCAAGCCTCCTGAAGTTTAACACATATTTCCCATGAGAAAAAAAGACGTTTTTGTAAATTTTATTCAGAATCATCAATATTCGCTGAACTGAGTTGAAACTCAACATTTCTTCCCAAAATTAGCAATAAAATGCGAATAAAATAATACTTTTGAAATATCACCCCTATAAGTCTGTTCTATGAGGTCCCAAGAAAAACCCATGAGTGAAGAAATGGGTTTTGCACGTTTTTGGCGATCTCTTAGAATGGAGATAGAATGTCGCAGTTTTTTCAAAAATTTTCCACTTTTTGTCCAATATTCAATTAGGGAGAGCTTCATTAATGTTACCAAACATAATTGTTTGTACAAATTATTATTGTCTAGAGCTATCTTCTTCTAAATTAATACAAGATAGTTGCGTTTTTTCTGAATTTTTCAACTTTAGTCAATTTTATAATTAGAGTGAATCAATAATTAATTCAAGTTACATAAATAATTGTTTAAACAATGTATTAATATTATGAATAATATTCTCTTTGCTTAATGGTAGAAAGTTGCGGTTTTTTCTGAAATTTTCAACTATTTGTGTATATTTCACTTGAAGTGACTTAATAATTATTTAAGTTGGGCAAAAATAATGGTTTAAACAAATTATTATTGTTAATGACTATCTTCATCTATATTATTGCCAAATAGTTGCGCTTTTTTTCTGAATTTTCTAACTTTTTGCCCACTTTTCATTAGGTGAGGTTATAATTAATGCACGTTAATGAAAATAGTTGTTTGAACAATTTATTATTGGTTATAAACTATTTTCTCTTAGATAAGTGCCAGAAAATTGCGGTTCCTTCTAAAAATTTTAACTTTGCTTTGCCCTTTTAGTTATGAACAAATAATAAATAATCATTAGTGAGAAACATATTTTAAACAATCTCTTTCTTTTTCGTGAATGTATTTTTCTGAAGGGGGACTGATATCAAAATATAGTCAATTCCAAATTTTCCTTCTACGCTTTGCAATAAACTTCTTGTTGTAGTTAAAAACAAAACATCTACAAGTCATTTACATACCTAGTTCTCCCACCTACTGCTAATTATTCCATTCTTTGTTTAGGTCTCTTGTGTAAGATGGCTTTTTTGTTTAAATTAATTTATTCAAATATTGGGAAAAGGGCAAAAATAATTCCCTTAAAAACGTAAAATACTATTTAGAAAATTATTCTTGTTAAGGTTCACTTATTATTTGTTTATAACTGAAAAGGCAAAGCAAAACTAACGATTCCAGAAAAAAGCAACTTCCTACCATTACTTGAGAGAATATAGTTATAAACAATAATCTATTGTTTCAATTAGCATGTTTGTCAACTTGCATTAATTTTTACCTCACTAAGTGAAAAGTGGACAAAAAGTTTAAGAATTAAAAAAAAACCGCAACTTTTCAGCACTTATCTAAGAGAAGATAGTTATAAATAATTATAAATTGTTAAAACAACTATGTTGTATATGTATATATGTTTGTTGCATTAATAAAGAAAAAGATATTCATAAACAATAATAATTTTCGTAAATAACCATTTTTTCTACATTAAATTATTATTAACTCACCCTATGTGACAAGTAGACAAATAGTTGTAAATTTCAGAAAAAAACCGCAAGTTTCTAGCATTATACAAAATGAGTATTATTAATAATAATAAATTGCTTGAACAAATAATTTTGTTAACCTCAGTTGATTATTTAACTCACTTCAAGTGAAAAGTGAACAAAAAGTTGAAAATTTCAGAAAAAACGGCAATTTTCTAGCATTATTCTAAGAGAAAATTGCTGAAAACAATAGTAAATTCTTGAAAAAATTTATTTAAATCTCTCAATATCAGTATAAAGTATTATTTTATATGCTAAAAACAACTTGCATTGAAAAAAACGAAAAAAAATTATGATTAGCGCCAAAAACTCGCGAAACCCATTTTCTCACATATGGGGGTTTTATGGAACCTTATAAAAGAGACTTATGGGGGTGATATTTGAAGATTAACACTTTATTCGTATTATATGGCTAATTCTCAAAAAAATGTTGAGTTTCATCTCGATTCAGCTAATATTGAGGATTCTGAATAAAATTTACAAAAATGTCTTTTTTTCTTATGAGAAATACGTGTTAAGCTTCATGGGGCTGGCGCTATCTCTAACTATAATTTTTTTTTAAACAAAAAAATGTAATATTTTATAATATTCAATAATATTAATATTTTTATCTATATTGAAACATCCTAATGTACATAACGCATCGAAATGCTAGATCTTCTTGAACGCGGCGCTATTGTGGTACAAGATCGTTGGCCACCGTCATAGTCCGTGTAAATATAACCTCAAGGCTGAAAAAAAAATCCTAAATTTTTTTTTGCACTTTTTAACCCGCTGTTCCTTTTCGAATTCTACAAAGATACCGAAAAATATATTCTTTGGTATTTTTGTTCAACCTGTTACTGAGGCTTGAATATAAAAACTTTTTAACTTTTAATTTGTAACTATATCAAGAACAACACATACAAATATTCAAGTTGAAAACAGCTTAGGCTTTGACCCGGCTATGAATAAAATGCAACTAAATTCCAGAGGAAGCCTCTAGTTCTGCATTTTAAACTGGTGAAAAATCCCATATTTGAAAAAATACAACAATCCTGACTTTCACGTTGAAATCTAAAAATCTCAATTTTCTCTATTCAAATTCCAACCTTTATATCGTGAAGGGGTGAGATTGCAGAATAGGGGTGCTACATCTGTTTCGTCTGGAAAACAATTTATTTTCGGCAAAAAATTATTAGAATCTTTAATTGAACGATAAATGAAGCGATTTGATGAGGAAAATGTTCAAAATTATTGTTACTTTTATGACTACGATGTCTCAAATATGGGTCTGTCACGATATCGGAATGATCATATTCAACTCACCACTTAGGTGCTTTTAAACGTCCGCAAGGCCAGAAATATTGTAAATGATTAAAATTAAATGGTTTTTTAATAAATCAAAATGTATTTAGACATTTTTTTATGCGGAAATAAGCTATATTATGTCGACAAAAAAGGAAGAGTTTCACGCACATCAGTTGTCACTTGAGACAAGATGAGTTGGTTCGTTGGAAAGGGGTAGGGATTTGACCAACATTATTCTTGTGACCAGTACATATCTATTTTTTATTATGGTGAGATACATATCTCGATTGCTATCGATAGCCAAGGGCGTCCTCTCGTCTCAAGTGATAGCTGATGTACGTGAGACTCTCCTTTTTTGTCGACATAATATAACTTATTTCGGCATTGAAAAATGTCTAAATACATTTTGATTTATTGAAAAACCATTTAATTTTAATTATTTACAGTGTTTCTGGCCGTATGGATGTTTAAAAGTACCTAAACGGTGAGTTAAATATGATCACATCGTAGTAACAAACTAATGACGTCACAGTGGTCGAAGTGAGTTTACTTTTTCCACTAGTGAGAGAAGTACTCACTTCGACCACTGTGACGTCATTCAGTTGAGAAATCGACAACTTCGTCTTCTCTCGACAACCTCCTCAGCCGCATTTCCATCGCGAGTGTTGGAAAATGCACGAAAATAAGAACTCTGGCGGGCACTTTGGTGAAGCTCTATAAACAGTCTCGTCCTATTTATTTCTCACATGACGTACGGTTTATTCACATCTCACATTAATTAAGGTAAGGTGTCACGTGTAAAAATTAACTAAAATCAGTAGTTGACATATATAAGTATAATAACGGTAAGTATTCAGACTATAATATTTATTACCATAATAGATTAAAAGGAATTTTATTATGGTGTTTTAAGGTTTAGGTCAAGAGTCGTATGTGGTAAATTATGATTTTAATTATGTTTTCTCTATAATTATTAATATTAATACTACAAATTTTATTTGTAGAATGAAATGACAATTAAATTATTTATTGACCGGGAATTTTACAAATTTTTAGAAAAAATCTGTCGAACTTTGATTTCAACCGTTTTTAAATAATTAGTTGAATTGTTGTCTTTTTAAATTATGAAATCATTGAGTTTAGAACGCATAATTTGAAAATCTTTCACTTTAAAAATTTTCCAGTACTGATTTTAATTTTTAAGCGTACATTTAATTAAAAAAAAAATTTTAATGCAGTTTTGAAGACTTAAACAATTAAAAATTAGAAGCGCTTGCAATCAAAGATTTTAAATAAAAAATATCTTTAGTTGATCAACTGTGAATATAAATTAATTACACGATCCGGAATCAGTTCAGAATTTTAGAATTTCCAGATTTTAACGTTAAAAATTAAACTGTTTCAATTGCAAAGTCTTATGAGTTAAACAAATGCAACCATTTTGAAAACATGATGAATGGTAACATTTTGAAACCATTCAATTTGGAATTTTTTAATTAAGAAATTGTTGTGTTGAAAAAACTTAAATCGTAAGTCAAATTGTTGAATTTCGATGTATAAATAACAATTGAACACCTATCATTCTTAAAAAAAAATTCGAGTAAGTTGAAGAGATTTTTAGAAGTTTTGAAAAAATTCGAAATTATTTAAAAACTTTAAACGACTTCAAATAATTTGAACTAAGTGCCTATGCGTACCAAACTATCCGGCTATTCGTACAGACATTTCGGTGCAAATAGCTTTTTTGCAGATTTCGAACATAAAATTTAGAAGCTTTTTAAGAATTGTGAAAGGCTTTGAAAGAATAAAAAACGTTTCCTTAGGATTCCTAGGAAAATTGAAAATGATTTTTTAATTTGAAAAATTAATTTCAAGAGAATATTCAAAAACATTTAGGAAGATTTACAAAATTGTCAAAAATGAATGTAGGAGATTTTAAGGAAACATTTTTCATTTGACAGGATTTTAAAAAAAATTTAGGAAAAATTCGAACAATTTTAAAAGATGTTTAGAAGTTCTGGAAAAATTTCAAAAATAATTTAAAATGTGAAACAACGTGTAGATTTTTCAAGATTCTGAAATAAAATTTTGAAGCATTTTCAAAATTTGTAAACTATTTAAAATAAAAATAATGTGACTTTTGATTTAAAAAGTGTTCAGCTCATAAAAAAATGTAAATGTTCAATTTTCAATATTTCTATCTTGAAATTGCTTAAAATGATATAATTTTGAGGATTTTTAGCTTCCATTTTATACGTGCAAATTATTGAGCATTTGAATACACAATATTTGAATGATAATATTTTTAAACTTCAATTTTAAAAGTTCAAAATGCAAGAGTTCCATGTCGGGTGCTTCAATTTGCAGCTCAGTTTTTATTACCTAAAATAGAAAAAATGGTTAGCTTAAGAGATCGGATTTTTCAATTCCATTGCCCGTGAAAAACTCTTTTTGATATAAAAGGAAATAGGTCTTGCATGTTGGTGGCGGAAATGAAAACGTGGTCAGTGACAGGTGTTAAGAGGATTTTACGAAATTTGTGTGGAAGGTGTGAGTGGAGTATGAGGGTGGAAGCCTAGGAGGTGAGTAGGGTGGATTGGGGTGAATTGGGAAGATAAAAAGTACTTTTCGGCGTAGGTGTGAGGTGGGATTTAGGTAGATAGAGAAAGTGAGGTTAGGTTGGCAAGGAGTCGGGGGAGTTTGTGGTCGGGAGTCTTGGGCCTTTGAGGGGTCAAGGGTGGGTCTCGCAGAGTTAGAAGATGTTAAGGGAGAGAAAGGGGTGTCTGCAGGGGCTATGAGGAATATAAAAAAAGGGAAATAAAGGGAACATTTGGCGGCGATTCTTCACAGACATCTGTCGGCTGCGGAAGGTACTGCATGAAGAGGTCCAAGTTACCGGCGGCAGAGCGGGACGGAAATGGAAGTAGGAGACAGGGGTGGGGGAAGTGAGATTAAAGGTACTTGGGAGAGGGTAGAGAATATGATAGAAGATATAGTGGGAGAGCGTAGGACTGAAAAGGAGGAGAGGGCGGGTAGGCAAAGGATAAGGGCAATGGAGTCGAGAATGGAGAAAAAAGAGAAGGCAGACAGGAGAAATAGTATCGTGATAAGAGGAATTAAGCTAAAGAGCGGGGAAGAAAGGGAGGGCGTGGAAGCACTGCTACAGAGCAAAGGGTGGGTTAAAGGCATGGCAGGGAAAATTAAGTTGGAGGGGAGAAAGGAGAAGGAAGTGGCGGTTGTGGAGTTGGAGAGCTGGGAAGAAAAGTTGGGGGTAATGCGAAATAAGAATAGGATAAAGGATGACTGAGTTTTCATCGATCAAGATTTAACGAGAAAGGAAAGGGATGTGCAGAGAATGCTGTACGAGAGGGCTAGAAGGGAGAGGAGAGAAGGGAGATCGGCGAAGGTAGGATATCGGAAAATAAGAGTAGACGACAAAATGTGGGTGTGGGACGAGGATAGAGAGGTGTTGAAGAAAGTGCAGGGGGATTTGTTTCGTAGGCACTTTGGGAAATCGCTAGAGAGATTGATCAGCAGCTTGGGTCGGAGCAGTGTTGCGGAACAAACGTGTAATTTAAAGAAATAACACCAGAATTCTAGATCAATCTAAAATATCTGTACCTTACACCTATATACCTATCTACTATTCAAATAACTTATCATTGCAAATAAGGAGAAAATGACTTTTGTTGTCAAATAAAAACGTTTTCTTCACCAAAGTCAAAAAGTCAAAGTGAGTTTTCTGTACCGTCTCGTTATGTCTGGTCATTTAAGAAAACATCAAAATCCATTACAAATTGGATTGTTGACAGACTTTTGGCCACACTGTGCGGACCCTCAAAAACTCAAAATCTCAATTGCGAATCACGAATGAAAAAAATTATGTCATCCAGAATTTATGATGTAGTCAGCCAATGATTGACTTGCAAATAATGAGAGCGAAACATGTCTGTGGTACATTTAATTATTAATATCTATAATTTTAATCAAGCGAATAGTATACCAGAGTGTATTTTAGACATCGTATAATTCGCTGAAATAATAGAAGCTTTTTTTCCATTTATATTGTATAAATGTTATTTATAGAATACATTTAAATTTTTTATTCACGTGGAATTAATGTGATCACAAATTTTCGGAGATTTACTCGGAATAATTTAAAAATAAATTAAAAATATTTCGTTGCACCTTTATGTTTCACAGTGAAATTAAATCTAAGAAACACATTACATTGTCTTTATTATACGGTTCAAATTATAAATATTCGGCTATCGTAATAAATCCACGGCTGTGCAAATAGGATGAATAATTTTGGAATTATAATGATGAACGCAATGACGTATTATTACAAGGTTGGATACTAAATATTGAATTTCGCAACTCTCTCCGACATTTGTAGCAAGCATGGCTGATAAAGTAACTTAACACATAATTCATTTTAGTTGTTATTTACAGAAACTAAAATATATCAAATTAACGCAATAACTAATTATTGATTTATTTATATTTAAGGTTTATGAACTTTACATATATTCTTAAATCTAAACTAGCCTTGTGTTTTTAAAGATAAAAAAAGAGGTTAATGAAATACAGATGTCTCAGAAGAATAAACTTATCACCTCCAATCTATCTTTGATATGGTGGAATAATGTGGAATGATGAATGAGATAGCGACTAGTATATATATATATGCTGCAATACCTTGCAGAGTATTCATTGGTTCAATTACAATTACGAATCTTTCCGCACACAAGTTTCTTCTAGGTAGAAGAAATGAGGTTCGCTGGTACTCTACTTTTTGCTTTAGCTGTTATCGTTAATTCCATTGGTAAATATATAATATTATTATATATAGGTGAATGACAAAAAGTTGACCACTTTAAGTCCCAATCATTTTTTAAGTTTTCTTCGGATAATAATTTTTTCTAAAAGTATCGCAGTGGCGTACTTATATCAGAGCTCAATTCAGTAAAGCTTCAAAATTTCCGACGACTTTGTTTAAAAAATAAAAATAAAAAAGTGCTTAAAAGGTTTTGTCACGCATCTATCCCAACCTACAAAATGAAAAATTGCGATATAATATCCTCTTCGGTTACTCTTAATTAAAAACAAATATTTTAGGCTGTTTATAAATTATTTTGTTTTTCAAAATCTTGTCGTCTGAAATGGTCTACTTTTTGGAAATCACCCATACATTTATATATACTTTTTATTAAATTTGTAATTATAGCTTGTTAGAAGTGTATATGCATTTCTTGTATCAAATTTTTCAAATTAACAATGCTACATCTAGTCGTCCTGAAAAATTGACGGAACTGGAAAAGGGGATGGATGAGCCGAAATTTCGGGTTGATTAGCCAAACTTATAAAGATTTTTGAACGCACATTACGAACTTTTTCTCTTAAGGCCGTGTAAAACTTGAGCGATTCCTACCTTATCGAAAAAGTTGAAAATTTTAAAAACTTAAAGAAGAGATACTAATTTTGTTTGAATGCATAAATTCAATTCTTGCAAATGGTGGTCTGACCAGTTCTGTTGAAATGACGTTAAACAAAGGTACAAACACCAAGAATGTTTTTCTTGATTTCGTATCTGTAATATTTTCCAACTATTTTTTGACAGAAAACAAAATGTTTGCGAGAGCCGCTTTTGAGAAAAATGTAATATATGTAAAAGATCTGAGAGAGAAAAATTGTTTTGCACACTCTTTATAAATGTTGACCTCTCTTTGTTTTTTTTAAGCTTGATCTTTCAATTTTGCTATAAAATAACAATTCAAGTTTTTCAAGAAAACGAAGTCAGATTAAAAATTATGATGTGGGTTTTCTTGCAAGAATTTTTTCAAGGAACAATTTTTCCCCCAACTTTTTTTTCATTTCTCACTTCATTTTCGAGAGAAACTGCGTATTTAGATTTTTAAACTTAAAAATGGATTGTTCTATAATTTATACAAAGATGGCAGGGAGTGGTATTATTATTCCTCTTTGTTTCTTCGTTAATTATATAATTTCTGGAGATTATAAATGAAATTTGAAGATGGTATTTCAAAACGAAATGAGGGAACTAAAATTTAGCACATGTGCAAAGTTAGGAAACAGCAGATTACATTAGGTGATAAAAGCTGCATGATATCAGGGTCTTATAATTTGAATATTGCATGGATCTTTATTTTAGAAATTCTATTTATGCATAGCTACCTTAAGGAAATTTAAATGTATAGACAAGTAAAGAAATTTAAATGAGATTCAATTTAATCTAAATGGATTTGTTGAATATGAATTTGTGGAATAAAAGTGGGTCAAGTAATTTGGTAAAAATATTCATAATAAAATATATAAAGAAACTTTTGATAAAGTGGCCTACAAAAAATTTGAAACAAAATTTTTGAAAGCCCAGAGATTATACAACTTGGCGGAATTATATTATACCATCAATCTCATTTGAGTAGCAATTTTTTAATAAAACCATATTTCTTATCTTATAAAAATTCTAAATTAAATTACTTATTTACTAAATATAAAAAATTATTTCAACGAATTTACATCAAATTTTAATGACAAGTCTGCAGCAACATATTCTCAATACATACTGGAAGAATGTTCGAAATTTCAAATGGTTTCATAAAGGTCACCATTCATTTCATCTATAAATTTTACTTTCATATTTTAAATATGTCAAATTCCAAAAAACTATTTAATATATCGTAAAATGTCTTCAAGACTTATAGAGAATACGTTTCTACTGACTTGCTGTTAAAACTAAACACCAAAAAATCGGTTTGATAGATTAGAATGTTTAAATGAGCAAATGTCGAAAAAAAAATTTGTTTTTGTTTTGTTTTGCTTCAATCTCACAGTTTCTAAGGCATTAACATAAAATCACGCATATGCTTATTTTTGAATAGCTAGCCTGTCAGCTGCCCGTAATGCTTTTTTCATGATACTTATCATGGACAATGATACTTTGAAAGACCCCCCGCCCCCTAAGTGTATCACGTCTTTCGAGAATGACCCCTAAGGATGGTATATATTTTTGCACTTGGCGGCGATTTGCTGCCTCGTATCTTCATTTCTAAAATAAACAAAAGAATGTAATAATTATATTATAATCATTACCAACTGCCATCTTTGTATAAATTAAAATACCCGATCCATGAGATGAAAATGATAAATATTTTGAACATATATTTTTCTGTGTCAGCCCCAGTAAAACTCACCTAATGTTATCACATATGCAGGTTTTGTACAAATTTATTTGTATCAAAAGAAAACCTACTCTGGTCTTTATTTACATGTTATCTCTTTTCATCCCGATTACCATAAAATTGGTTTAGTGACAAATTTAATTTATAGAATTCTTAGAATTTGAGATCCAGAATTTATAACTAAAAACATATATTTAATCATGGATATCTTAAAAGATAATGGTTTCCCAACCTATTCAATCATCAATTGCTCAAAAAGAAAAACTTTTTGGTTATATAATACTGAACTGGTTTTTAAATCCAATGAAAATAAAAAAGTTTCTTATTTTGATTTCACAGTTTGTCCATACATAAAAGGTTTATCAGAAAAAATTAAACAAGCCCTTAAGAAAAAAAAATCAATATAATTTACAAACCAACTCATAGCTTCTCAACATTTTTTAACAATCTCAAAGACAATTACGTCGTGAACACAGGTATTCTATTTCCCATCATGATGAAGCTGCTCATACTGCTCTTACTAAACACTACATTGATATTGGCCATAACTTTCATTTGGATGATTTTGAGATTCTATCAATGGAGTAAAAAAGTAGTTGAAAAGTTTTCCATTAACAAAGTACCCAATGCTGTTAATCTTACATATGCAAAAAAAAATATTTTCCGATGCTTACAAACCTTTTGCAAAAATGTTATCAATTATGGACAATTTTGCACGTCTTTAAAGTAGCTTTCTACGTTATCAACCCATTCATCACATTTTGTTTTCTTGCTTGGATATCGGGCCTTCGCCCTCATTTATATATCTTTTTATCCGTTTTATAAAATATTTATTTATAAGAATACATTGTGTTTGTGAACTACCGCTTGTTGAATCATGTTTTTACTGGCGTTCTGTTCGGATTTTTTATTCTCGCTAAATTATTCTTCGTTCTTTAATTTATACCAGGTATGTTTGTTTTTCCTATTCAGCTTCCGTTTTTTCACAGTTATCAATATTCATTCCTTGTCATATAGATTTAAAATTGAGCGCCCCTTTTTGTGAGACCTTTCTTCTACTTAAAATTTTGATAAACTTCCATCCATTATTATTTATTTTGTTTATACGTTTTTTTACCTTCTTTATATGTTTTTTGCAGATATGATAAATGTTTTTTTGACTGTTTAGGGTCCAAGCAGTGACGGAAACGTTTTAACTAAGAATTATCGCATCTTTCCTTTTAACCTACATTTCCATGACTCAATCCAGTACTTAATAATATTGCTAGAAAGATGTCCACGTTGTCCAAATACGTTGTTAATATGAATAAAATATCATGTTGGTATTATAAAAAAAAAGTTTGCCATGATGACGTACTTGTAGCCACATTGAGTTCCTGTTTACAATCGATACTGCACTTCATGGGGCTGGATACTGAGAATTTTCTTTTTTTTTAAGTAACTGCTGCAAGCTTGATATTGAAGAAGATTGTCTTTTCTGACAAACTAACGAATACGGAAAAAGAATATTACTGTTTTGATATTTCTAATCTACTTCCAGACATTGGGACTATTTTCCCAACGTTTTCATTTATTATTAATCGCATCTACATCAAAATTAAACATATTCGCAATTTTCAGATTCTGATTTCGGACAATTTATTTCGGTCTTGAAACATTCCTTTTTTTATACATTTGTCTCTCATGAGCCGCAAAAAAGTTGGTTGGAAGTTAAATTTTGATTTGTGAACTCTTTTTGTTATGCTTTTGTTACATAAAAGAGTTCATAAAAAAGTAAATCTCATTTTGATCTTAACAAGAAATTGTCCTGGAAAACTATAGATCTGAGCACACTTTCAGCCATTCCTAAAACTCACATATTTTATTTATTTTGTAAAATAGAAACTTTATAGAAAGTATTGTGATTGGGGTTCACCAGAGTGAATAAAATCCCTCATTGAAACCCCTCCTTTGTGTAGTATGTATATTAAATTACTTCAAAATTCCTTCACATTTAAAATTTGATTCGATGTTTCAGTTGGCTTTAATAGAGAGCAATCCTCATCAATGGATGCATTTCCGGTCACTAGGACATTTCACCTTGAATCAGAACACTATAATGGTCTTTACTTCTGGGACCTAAATACTGGCTTTCAACCACTCTCAGGTGCAGTAACATTCGTAGTAAGGGGCAATACCATCGTTGGAAGGGGCATAAGAAACGTTATATATCCAATTTATGATAGTGAGCGTCATGTGATTGTAATAGAAGCCGGGGTTCACAAGCGAGTTTCAAGTCAACTCGGGAATTCATATGGTCTATTCTCAAGTTATTATATATCACGACCAGAATCTCGACCTCAACCTCAACGTTACTGTTTGATTCCTGCTACAGAAGCAAATCTTTCTGATGTTTACTACTTCCCAGGAGATAGTCGTCGCCTGCTTCCTGTTCCTAGTGTTATAAGATTAATAGAAAAGATAGGTACTAGAACCATTATTGGATGGTATGCAAATCATTTTGTTCATCCAATATATAATAGTCAAGAACATTTGATTGTACAAAATACAGAAACCGGGAGGAACAGGGAAATTACGCCTGCCCAAGGTGTGGAATTAGGTGTGTACTCACGTATTCCAATTGACCCACCAACTTATCGCAGTCGAACAAGAAGACCCGAATACCGAGGCAGACACGGACCAACATCAGATGGCCGGCTTGAACGGTCCAGAAGCCCCAGAAGATCATAAAGAGAAGTCTAATGAAAACGTTTCTAGCTACTGAAATCATATCAAAAAAGGAAATGTGTCATCTTCTTCGATGTATTATTATTGTCTAATAGTCAATTACCTGCTTTCAGGGAAAATACACCATTGAATCAAATAAATACATAAAAAATATGTTTTTTTCTTGCCCTATTGACTCAATTTGAAATATATTAAAGCATGCAGTCTCACTCACTGGAAGAGACATTTATGATTTTTTTTTTAATTGACATAATTATATGAATCTATTCCACAGTTTCTGTTGTTCTGCACTGAAACTTATTTTTATGATTTACCCTAAGGGGCAATCATTTTTTTCACTTTTGCACGCCTCCGCTCCCCATTCCGAAAGTCGTAACGAAATGGTTTGGACCCTCGCTCCCCTCTCCGTCTTTGTTACGTATTTTTTTCAAATATTTTTTCACTTGGTCTTATTGAATAAAATGAGGTTTCTTGGTTACTTGACACCCGACAAATCTGAATTCCCAAACGATTAGAAGTAATGGGAGTAGAAGAAGAGAAACTTAAGACCGTATGAAATAGTATAAAAAAGCTATTTACTACAATTTAATCCGTGAATTTGATTATGCATTTTTATAGATTTTTCGGCAAGTCAAGCGTGAACTAAACTAATAAATCGTAATAAAACGAGGTTATACATTTTTTTTAAGTTCTTATCAAACGACTTAACTTTATAATTTTTTATAAGAATTTAGAAGATTGAAATGAAGGGTCTTGTGGCATAAGAGCGTTTGTGGAAAAACTCAAATTTTACAGGGAACACACTAAATTGTATAACTTTAGCGCATTTAGTTTTTTTGTTTTTAGCAGAAAGTACCTTCAAACTATTATGCTGCTCTAGTGAACAGTTAGAGGAACATCATGGGATAAGAAACCATCTCAGAGAAAATTCTTTTCAAAAGTAATCACAGTGGAGAAAAAAGTTTCTGTGGACAAATAAATTTTTAGCCTACACTATTTATTCGATTTTAAATTTTTTGAATAATAGCTTTTCAAATCCAGAAAGTTTTTTGTGTTTGGATTTTTTATTAAGAAAGACAGTTGAAATTCTTTTTTCAACTTATTAGATGTACAATGTTTTCTAAGATGTTTACATTTATCAAAGAAGGTCTTACATGTGTGCTAAACCTATCTATAAAGTATTTCCAGTGGGTAAACAAAATTTAAATAAAAATTAGATTTTGTCCTAGAAAAACTAAAAATATTGAAAACATAAATGATTTTTTTTAAATTTGACATGTTATGTAGAGTTGGAGAAAAAATTGATAATTGTTCTAGGCTGATTTTAATTCACACATTTCTTTCCACCAACTTGATTGTACCTCTTATATTTATGAATTCAGTGTAACTCAACATGCAAAGTAGGGTGAGCCGAAAATAAAATTTTTTTGAAAATCGAAAAAGACTAGTAGGGAAAAATTGCTATGTTTTATTGCAAATAAAAATCTCTTGCGAATATTTAAAATAAAAAATAGCCCTACGGTGTCACAATTACGTAAAAAATTTTGAATTTTGAGAATTGAACCAAAAATTCTCTATGCGTATGAAAAATATAGTAATTTTTTTATGTACAGTTTTTGATATAGAATGATAATAAAAAATTAAAAAATAGGGTAAGCGTACCAATTCTGGGGACATTTTGCTTCAATCAATTTAATTCTACTATCATTTTTACATGTAATGTGTATGTTAATTATTCATTGCAATGAAGTATGTATCCAAAATATTAAAAAATCATATGGCCAACGGCCATCAACCGTCATGCCACGCTGACAAAATCAGTTCTCGTCAGATCACTGAAGTTAAGCAGTGTTGGGCGCGGTTAGTACTTGGATGGGTGACCATTCGAGAATACTGTGTGCTGTTGGCATATTATGGGTGTGGTGAGCCCAAACTTGTAGTTATTTATAACTACAAGAAAACTATCCACCTAGAAACACTACCCGAATAGGGTAGTGTCACGCCTACCCTGAAAGGGAAATGGCTTAATGGTATACATACATGCATACTTTGATTTATGGCATCCCAATAATAGGGCTAAGGTGCCAAAAATTGGTGCTCTTCCGCTATAACTAACGTCAAAGAACATTTTTTTCGAGATCTAAGCAAATTTTGGCTTGCTTTTCCATTGTAACTAAAGTGATACATCACCTATAAAACTAAGAAAAAATTTAAAATAAAAATTAACAGAATCTCCAGAAATTCCATTAGTGTCATTTTTTTAAATCCTAACTTCAATAAAAGTTATATTTTAATTTATATTTTAATTTCTATTTTACATTAACATTTTATATCAAAGAGTGTAACAAAAACATTCCTAAGTTTCGTACCGGTTAAGAATTTTTTTTAATTTTGAAAATTCAAAATCTTTGACCTCATTGCGACACCGCAGTACAATTTTCAGTTGAAAAAAGTCATATCAGATTTTTATTTTTAACAAAACGTGGAAACTTTTCAGAACTAACAATTTGCGATTTTCAAAACTTTTGCATTCTCGGCCCACTTTAATGCAAAGTTTGGACAAACGTATAATAAAAACTGAATCACAATGTTAGTTTGACATTTAGTAATAAAAAAATATCCAGATTAATTATTATGAAATTCAACATTAAGGGGGTATTTCTATTTGACCGAGCCTTTTCAGGCGCTTTTAAAAAATTCATAAAAAATACAATTGTTAATATCTTGGTATGAAAGTTTTTTTTATATTTCTAAGCAGATCTTAAACTAAAAAAATACATGGTTACCAATTTGAAAAAATAATAGGGGGCGCTGTTGCATCTCAAAAAATGTGTCCCGGAAACGACACCCTCACTTGGCTGACATGATTCAGCTGCTCCAGGTCATCCGAAACAAAAAATCGAAGAGATTCTTAAAACATACGAGTCCGGCTATAGTCGGGACTAGAACAAATAAAAAATATTGAAAATTGACAAAATGGCGCCCATTTGAAATTTTGTTGGCGAATTTTGACTTTTTTGGGGGTAGTTTTTGACTTGCTGGAAATTAAAAAATCATCATTTTTTATTTATTCTAGTTCGGGCTATAGCCAAACATCTGCTTAATATATCCTCCAAATTTGAGTCTAATCGGTCCAGTGGTTTTGACGGAATCATGTCAGCCATTTTAAAAAATCGTGTTTTGAGAAAAACGACTTGCTCAACATGTAGCGTGACAGTGGAAATTCAGACCTAACACTAAAAGTTTTGGCTAAACCTTGGATACAAATATATAGAAGCTTTCGGAACATCGTATTGGGAAAGGAAAACCTATTTGAGACGAACAATGACTCTATTATACACATTTATGACCTGCCCGCTGTCACAGCCGAGGCGGCCCTCCACAGCGTGCGGCTGAGTACTCTCCGCTCTGCGCAGTTGACCCTGCTGCAGCTTCTTTGAAAAGTTTGAACCAAACAAATCCCTTTGGCTACAAATTCCACATACTATATACTATCAAAAAAAGAAAAAGAAAAAAAAATCGATTTTTTGGTCTGGTAAAATAGAAATAAATAATATAATAAATAAATATAAATTAAAATATGAAAAAACCCTTTATACAATTATCAGTATTGGAATGCATCATAAATAAAAAAGAGTATAAATAATATGGTATTGGAATCAAATTCTGAACGTTTTCATGTTTAGAAAAAAAATGTATTCAAATAATCAGTATAACACAAAAGCTGTAAAATAGTACATTATATCAAAATTAATAATCAACCATTTTTTTAAGAGGATGATAATTTCATGAGTGATGAATAATATTGTTACAGAAATAAATATAAAAAAATCCACTTTATGAAGAGACGAACTCTTATGAACCATGTTATCGAAGAGCATACAGGGCAATAAAATAATAAATTTTAAAAGCCCCAGATTTGAACAGGAGCTGCTGTCAGATTTTTCGAGCATATATTTACTATCGTTTCCGAGTTAGAGGAAAAGAAATAAAAGAGTTCGCAAAATCTTTTTCAACTAATATTCAATCTCTTCCTCTTACGTAAAGCGTACTTTTCTAGACAATGAAATTGACTATATCTAGACATCTGATTCATTGTTGAATAAACAAGTCATATAAATAAGTTTATACACTTAACTCCCGATATAAGAACGGTTTCGGACATGGCTTACATTGGCCTCGATCCTGAATCGGGGGAATCCAAACTTACACTCAGAGAAAAGTTTGAGTTGATCCAACAAAACAGTTTATTCAACCTACTTTGATTGTTGAAACTGAAAAATTTGGTCAGCGAAAATAAACCCTTGGTAATTTTTGAAAAACACAAGGAATTAATTTGGTCAATTCGAAGTAATTATTTATCAGAGCATTTTTAGTTGATTCAACCAAATAAATGTGTTGAGCGGAATATATTGTTCATTAGAAAATTATTTGGTTAAAGTAGAGAAATAATTTGGCTGATTCCACCAAATACTTCCATTAACTCCACTAAACATACCGAAGCATATACGAAACATATACGAAACAACCAAAACATTTGCTTAAAATCAAACAAAATACTTGTTTGGATTAGCCACAAAATTTATTACAATCAACCAAAATATTTATTACAATCAAAGAAACTTTATTAACCAAAAAATTGGTTCAATCAACCAAGCATTTCATTGACCATATAGCAATGTATTTATTTGTTTGCTCCAAACAAATTTTTGTTGAATCAGGCAAACTTCTTTCTGAGTGTGAACAGGCAGAGCCGCAAGAATCATTTCGGTTGGATTTGGACGCAGGACGCAACCTGAAGCAACTAATGTGCTGAGAGTGTTGCCCTCGAGCTGTTCATCACGCTTGACTGAGCCTCATCTCTCTGTCGGCCCTGCATCTCCTCTCATCACATAACTGCGAAGAATATTATTTCTAAGAATGTCGTAAACCGGGTGTTCTTATATCGGGAGTTGAATGTAATACAGTACAATAGAAGCAAGTTTGTTCATTGTCATCATATGGTCATCAATATCATTAGTAGAATGTCGTCACTTGGGTGCTCTTTTATCGGGAGTTGAGTGTAATACATTACAATAAAAGCAAGTTTGTTCATTGCCATTATATGGTCATCAATATCATTATTAATAATTAATAAACAATCATCAAACATATTATATACACTTGAATCTGGAATTAGAAACCTCGGATTTAAGATATTCCTAGAAATAATGGCATCTGCTTTATGAAGGGTGAGCAAACTCGTCGTTTCAAATCTCGAGAATCAGCAAATTGTCACGTAGGTCCCTCACTCAAGTTTTCGTATTGAAAACTTGAGTGAAAGATCACGTAGGCCAATTGCTTGCATTCCCGAGGTTCTCAATATTGGATGTTTGACATACAACAACTCCACCCCTACCCGGATAGAGTTTGCTTACCCTTATGCATTCAAATGAAAAATTTCTCTATCCCTTGGGCTACAGGGCTACAGGTGCCTTGCGGCAGCCTCGTAAGCTATCCTATACGTATGAATATATACATGTACAAGTCGGAATGCCTTTCTGCCGTTCCGTTACATCTTATCGCCGCCTTCTTCGGGGCGCGTATGCTCGGGCATCCCGGTATGCGACCGGTGCACGATCTCGTAGTTGATAACGCCTCCTGGCGTTATTTTGCTCCTTTCTTAGTTATCCAGCGGTGGGTGGTGCTCTATTCGAGCGGCCTTGCTGCTGCCTGGACGACGCCCGGTTGGGTCGACCCGAATCTCCTGTCCCTCGTCGTTCACGAGAGACTCGTCGTCCAAATGATGAGACAAACTGTCCTCATCCTCCTCCTCCCTATCGACGGTTTCGATGGGGTAATCGTGCGTAACCCCGCCGACGCGTTCGGCTATCTGGCCCGGCGGAAGCGGCTGCGCACCGTCTTCCGATTCAGAGCCCGTGTACTCCTCGTTTCGGTCTTGTATTCGCCGCTAGGACTTGTCTCATTAAATTTTGAAAGGTACCGGGGGCATTTTTTAGGCCGAACGGCATCACACGGAATTGGAATTGGCCTCCTCCTGGGGTTGAGAAGGCTGTGTACTGGCGGGACCCAGGCGACATGGGCATCTGCCAGTATCCACTTTTTAGGTCCAATGTGGAGAATATTTTTGCCGTGCCGAGATCCTTCAGAGTTTCATGGATTCTCGGCAGGCACAGCGGGGCGTCAACGGTCATTCCGTTTAATCGGCGGTAGTCCACACAAAAGCGGTAATTTCCGTCCTTCTTACCGGCGATTACTATTGCGGAACTAAACGGGGAGGTGGTTGGCTCAATTATGCCATCTCGAAGCATCTCCCGCACCTGTACGTCAATATATTGACGTTTTTCGTCCGAGTAACGGCGGGGTGCTTCTCTGAATGGATGGCCGTCCCTCAATTGAATACTGTGCTGTACATTTGCCAGTGTTTGTTTGAGGCGGCCGCCACCGTGGAATAAGGCTGCGTGCAGCTGGACGAGTTTTCTGAACTCCTCATGATGTTCTGGAGGAAAACTGCTCTGCACGTCAATTTCTTCACTAGGGGAGGCAAGTTCATGGTCGTGGGGGAGGGGGCTGAGGTACACCCTCTGTCGACCCGCGCTGCCTACGAATATGCAGTCGGCAACGTGGTCGTAAATGACCTTGTGTTCCTTCAACCAAGGTCGGCCGAGAATCAGCTCGGCTCTCAGTTCAGGGCTGATATAAAAAGTACCAGGGTATTGGGCCTCCTTGAGAATTGGCTGTAATTTAACCATGCCATTTAATTTAATGGTGGCCCCTACAGCTGCCAACAAGGCATGGGGGGGGGGGGGGGTGAAGGGGTGCTGCTTCCTAGTTCGGACTTCGTGAGGACGGCTTCGTTCACAAAATTCTCCGAAGCTAGGGTATCGATCTCGGCAATTACTTCGCGTCTAACCAGCAGGACTCTCACGCGGGGTAGGCTACCGAGATCGGCCGATAATGCGCTTATGATAGGGGCGCGCTTGGCGTAACCAAGGCGGCAGGGGCCTCTGCCTCGGCCGCCCGGTCTCTCCAGTTTCCCGGAACCGCAGTGGATTGCCGGGCACTCCCTGTGAAAATGCCTCCCCGGGCAGTAATGGCACTGCGGCGGGGGTCTCGTAGCGGGGGCGGCTTCGTTTCCGTTCTGGAAACTTCCGCCTCGTCATTCTCGGCCTGTACCGCGCGTTCGACGAGTTCCTCGAAGGTGGTTATTGTTGCCGACCGCAACACCTTTTTAATCGATGGCTTCAAATCCTCTAACAACTAAGATACTATTTGCTCCTCTGGGACCTGTGGCATCAGGCGGAGAGCAAGCAAATATTTCTTCTGTAAGAAGACACCGGCAGCCTCCTTATCTTCTTGCTTTGCTGCATATAACTTTATATGCAGCTTGTTCAGGGCTGTCACCCCGGCGAAATTTTGAATCAGAAGTGTACGAAACTTTGCCCACGGCAGGGACAAAGTTTTGTACACTTCGTACCACTTACTTGCTTTTTCAGTAAGAGATTTTATAACTATCCTCGACCAGAGGGAAGGTTCGATCGAGGCCTCTGTGAAATAATGCTCACAGAGGCTGAGGAATGTTTTTGGATCCTCGTGATCCGTACCCGCGAATGTTGGCAGGGGTACGTCCGGGGTTCTTATCGCGCGCACCAGTGATCGCCAGTCGGCGAGGGGTGCGCTTGGTAGCTGGCAAATGCTTTTTTCCGCATGCAGTGAGCGCGCTGCGCTTACGATGCCCGTCAGCATAATCGGCCGTGGGGTGGTCGGTGCCGTGTCCGTATCTTGGCGCCTGCTCGGCCTTGGTCTGCTCTCCGGTGCTCTCACCGGTTCTGTGAACAAAACCCGGGCTGGGTTACGTGTCTGGTCCGGTACGGACTTACTCCTCTCCCGTTGCGTTGTCGGGAGTGATTATCTTCTCTGGCTTGTGCCAAGTTGGGGTGAAAACGGGGCATCCATCTCGTTGCCCTGATTGTCGGTGGTGGTAAGGTTCTGGAAGGGCGCCACCGAGTTTTGCGGCTCACACTCGGAAACCGTATGTTGACGCGTGCTAATTGTCCGGGCGGCATTTCTGCCGGTGCTCTAGGGTGGGGGGAACGTTTCCGATTCTTCGGAAAATTGAAAATTATTTATCCAAGCCCCACGTTCGGGCCGCCAATTTGTTTTCTACCCCGGCTATGAAAGCTTAGTGGGGGGGGGGGGGTAGCTCACAGTGCGTAGTGGGTGGGGGGTGTTAGAATGAGTGAGTTGCTGGAGCAACAGTGTTCTGCTCGGCCGTCGCCGTCCCTCGTACGAGAGGGGCAGAGAGAGAGAGAAAGGAATTTAAGCGGGCCTCTGTGTCTGAGAGGCGGCGCGTTCCCGTGCGCGTTCAGCGAGCCATGCGTCGAACGCTCGCATATCCCGCGGGACGTCCTTCTGGCTGGTTGGCGACGGGAGACACACCCTCTTGATCTCGCCCTTCACGAGCTTCCTCCACGCCGTTAGCCCGTCCATAAAAAGGGGAAACAGAGCATACGCTACTGCACGGTGAGTGCACCGATTTGTGTTGTGTTTTTTTTTGTTGTTGTTTTGGGGTGGGGGTAAGACGGGTGCTAAGGAAAGGCAATTAGAAAGGGTAGGATTTTGTCATAAAAAGAAGAAAAAAATTTAATCTACATAGATTTTTGTCATGAAGGAAAGGAAATTATTTATTTTATTAACCTTTTACAAAGACCGTCAATCCCGACGTACGGCGTCGGCGACCCGGGGGCGGCTCCTCGGCGGAGTCCGCAACAATGATGGCGAGAATATCTCGGGCGTCCTGTCAGCAGACAGGAACAGGACGTCGTGATCCGGGGCTCCTACCCCTTCCTCCTCGGTTTCAGGTACCGGCGTCGTGTGTTCCCGAGGGGTACCCGGTTGAGACGGGGTACGCTCGGGACGTGATGGTGAGCCCGATGGTTCCTCCGCTGCACGGGGAGACACCGGAGTGTCTGGGACCCGGAAGCGGATGAAACTCTCAGCTGTCGGTAATTTTTCCGTCAGCGGTGCCCGCCGAGGTGTAGGCGGGTCGACACAGTCGACGACGGCCGTTAACGTTCGGCCGACCACTTCAAGTGGAGGGAAAGTATATCGTCGATCCTCGCGGAACAGGGGTACCCGAAGGGACAAGGGTTCCGTCTGGGCGGTGCGCATACGACGCTGTCTCGGGTCCCGTGTCCCGGAACGGCCACGCCGGATCGCCACCAGCCTCCACTCACCCTCTCGGTAAAGCGCCGGGGCCTC
Organism: Andricus curvator; assembly: GCA_932195095.1. NCBI lineage: Eukaryota > Metazoa > Arthropoda > Insecta > Hymenoptera > Cynipidae > Andricus > Andricus curvator. Next base: position 105,842 of record CAKNYM010052962.1, on the reverse strand, counting down.
AGGATCGTATTCCTGAGGGGCTGTGGAGGCGACGACACGTGCAGCTTCTACGTTAGCTACACGCTGTTCGGCCGGTTGATGATACGCCGGTTCCTCGGGGGCGGCGTACCTTGCATAAGCGGCCCTCCTGGTCGACTCTCGTGCGCGTTGTAGGCGGGCGTCTACCTGACACTCGGGTCCTTCACGAGTGCGTTGCCGATGTTCCTTGCCCTGACGGATGGCGGCCCTCCTGCCCGACTCTCTTTCCGCCTGTCGGGAGGCGGCGACTCTCCTACGATGCTCCTCCTGAGCCCGTCGCCGACACTCCTCTATTCCACGCTGGCGATGCCCTCCTGGCTGTCGCGGTTGGTTCTCCTCAAGCCGGCCTGACGCTCCTTGTGGGCGGCTATTCCGCGCGGCCCGTTGCAGCCGACGGCGGACGGTGTGGGCGTTGGATCGGGACCTACGAGAACTCCCTGTCATCAAAGGTTTTGACGCCTCGTAGGTACTGTCACGAACACTTCACTAACGACGGAGTTGACAGGAAGAGCACGAAGCTCTCGTTTCCAGACACTTGAAAAGAGGTTTCAGTCGAAAAAAAACTTGCGACTGGCACTCCTTAATTCAACGGAGCGAATCAAGCGCTCGAACGGTCACCTGTCACTGCACTTACACACGGATTCTCGAACACTGAAGAACTGGTAGGTTGGGGATGATTATCCCGGCACAGCACGATCGAAAAGCTTCCCGAGAAGCGAGAAGCGTAAACTAAAATATCTGTTCTCGAAGGTAAAGGAATTCCGGAAGAACTATGACTCGATGGACTATTGAGAAAATGAGCGTTTATTTTCGAACTTGGATACACCGTAGAAGGAGGGAGGACAGAGTGAGCGGAACTGACCTCCAAGAATATTCGTAGCGAACTGAACTGCAGAGTCGCTCCCGACTCTCGCTTGCCTCCGCACGGAGCTGCCTGTGGCGGAGGGGGACGGCTTCGAGCCCGCCGATTGGCTGTGATCTCGCAACGGAGTCGCAGCCGAGCGGTGGGGATTGCCAGCCAGGCCTCGCCACCTCATGCCTCCGCGCGTCGACACTACACTAATATAGAAAAATAATCATACTACGAAACTTTAATAGTAATTTAAAAATATAAATAATTAATCTAAATAAAAAAATAAAATTAATAATAAATTAAAAAAAAATAAAATTATAAAATATCAGTTTAGAACTAAGTTAATCTAGAATTCGCCTAACTAACTTAAAGATGGTCAAGTTTGGGGATCGATGTACGTGTAGGCATGAAAAAATGTGTACACGTACATCAGTCGGACGTTTATTTATTAATCGGGCCCAAAGGGAGTCTTGGTTTATTTATAAATAAAAATAAAATAATAATAAATAAAAAAATGCTATTGAAAAAGTAGGGTTTCAACTAATTAACTATAATCACTAATGAAACCTAAACGGGTCTTATTATCTCCTCGAATTTGCCGGTAAAATTTGTATTTGTTAACAAACATTTTGGGAAGCTAAACAACTTCCGAAAATGTTTGTTTAATCGTCTGGTTGAGCTCCCCCGCTGTAAGGTCCGTGCGTCTGAGAAGGAAGGATAGAGAGAGAGAGAGAGGGGGGGGGGGGAGTGGAATAGAGTCAGGAGGGAAAGGGGAGAGCGCGCGTCGTTTGGATATAGGCAGACGCCGGCGTACGAGACTCAGCCTGCCGCAAGGTTTTCGTAAACACGGCCTGGGCACGTGTTTGGCACGCTGTCGTCACTTAACCGGGGAAATTTTCCGGCTTTTACCGGCCCATTAAAGCTGAGATAGAAGGGTCGGAACAAAGGCTAGGTTTATGAAGGGTGAGCAAACTCGTCGTTTCAAATCTCGAGAATCAGCAAATTGTCACGTAGGACCCTCACTCAAGTTTTCTTATTGAAAACTTGAGTTAAAGATCACGTAGGCCAATTGCTTGCATTCCCGAGGTTCTCAATATTGGATGTTTGACATACAATTTCAGCTTTTTCTGAGGGGACCTACAGTTTAAGGTGGATTCCGAACCACCGAAGCCCCGGTAGAAGTACATAGAAAAATTTCCATTGGTACCCGGCTCAGGAATCGAACCCCGGACCTCCTGCATGGAAGTCCGACGCGCTATCGTCTGAGCCACCGAGGCCTGTTAACCAAGTAGTTTCAATTTCAAGCAAAAAAAAAAATAATTCACAACAAAATAGTTCCACTTTTAACCAAATTGTTACATTTTCAAGCCAAAAAGACTATTTTTTTCACACAGTTGAATTTTCAACAAAACAAGTTCATTTTCTACCATAAAAAATGAATTTTCAAACAAAAAAGATGACTTTGTAGAACAGTTGACTTTTCAGCATACAAAGATGCACTGTCAACCAAATGTTCTAAGTAAAAAAAAATGTTTGTAATTCAACCCAAAAAGACAAATTTTCAGCCACAACAATATTAATTTTTAACCATGCAGTTGTTTAACTCGAAACTTTGAGCGCGCCTAGGGCGCGCGACTGTTGGATCTCGCGCTTCGCGCTCGATCATATATTTGTCTCGCGCTTCGCGCTCGATTATGTATTCACCTCGCGCTACTCGCTCGGGCGTATTCGCATCGCGCTTTACGCTCGGCTCCTCTAGATTTTTGAACTTCGTGTT
>CAKNYM010052962.1:65132-98194 GCA_932195095.1 Andricus curvator | reverse complement strand
ATTTTACATAAAACCAATACCTTCTCATTAGAATGAGAATGTAATAATATGAATTTCCTACCAAATAGTTAATTTTTCGTCTTATAAAGGACAAATTTTCAAGAAAAAACGGAATAGTTACATTATCATAAAAAATTAATTTTCAATTACAAAACATGAGTTTTCTATAAAAAAAGTTAACTTTGCAACACAGAACTTTAATTTTCTACCAAAAAAGACGAATTTTCTACTACAAAATATAGATTTTTGATTAAAAATATCAATTTTGTACCAAAAATGGAATAGTTAGATTTTCAGTTTATGATTAATTTGTAGCTACTAATAACAAAGTTCATTCTAAGATGAAGATAATTTTCCTACCATTTGCAGTTTTTAACTTAAAAAATTTTTGAGGCAGTACTTAGAATCATCCGATCGAGTTTATCTAGGCATAAAATTTCATTATTTGACTTATATTTTTGAAAAAATTTAAAAGCCTTCTTACTTTTTCAGAAAAATCTTTTTTCACCACTCTAATGCTCATGATTACGAATACAGCTTATTTGGACTTTTGAGCAATTTTCATATATGGGCATGCTTGCGATCATTAATACACGGGAAAAAGCTCATTATAATATATAGGCTGCGTATTATTTTTTCACGAAATATCTTCAGTCGTTTTTTGGTCAACTCTATGTAATTTTCTTTTTTTCAACAACTCAATTTAAGTCCTTTTCGAATAAAAAAAACTGCGTGAAAATGTTGTGTCAATATCTGACTCAAAATGAGCCCAGATTTTTACTGTTTTCGGATTGGATATTTCAAAGCAGACAGATTTACCACTACATCTAGAGCTACTTACCCCCTGCAATCGTAGCAGAAATAACTGCCGTGTAAATAGGCTAATAACTTCATGAACGATAAAGATAAAAACAATGACGTATTTTTACAAGGTTGTGCTGGAATTTATTCCGATATTCTCAAATCTTTGGGACACGCGGAGCAAATATGAGTATAAGTGATAACGCCAAGCAGCGGAAAAGTAGAGGAAAAAACAGATTGATGAAATACAAATATGAAAAAAAAAGATTCTCCACTATAAATTGTCATGCAAATATTGGAATATTATGGAACGAAGAATGAGATAGCAACTAGTATATATATTTTTAGAAAATTCGTCAGTTACACTACGTTAACGATTCTCTTCGCACATCAGTTTCTTCCAATTGTAAGAAAATGAGATTCATCGTTACTTTGGTCTTCGTTCTAGTGGTGCTAGTTAATAATATGGGTAAATATATAATATTATAATATACCCAGTTTAAAAATCAAATTGAAGAGTAAAAATAATCATTGTCTGTTCGTGTCTTTCAATTAGGATTTTTGAAGAATCTTTGAAAATATTCTCTCTAAATCTAAATTAGTGAAATTTAACTCCCGCGAAAGTTTTTAGACAAAATTTAAAATCATCGCTTGATGCGTTTTTAAAAAAGGCTTTGCTTTATTTGTAGAAAAAACGGGATCAAGTCAATTAAAATAGTTAATTAAAGTGCTTTCATGAATAGTATACATGCGCGATTTTGGCATTTTGACCATCTGATTCATTACAATGAACCTATCCTACGAACCAGTAAACAAATTTCTAAAAACGATCATCATTATAGAATAATCTTATCATAATACCAGATTATTTCCATAAGATTTGTTCAAAATTTTTAATGACATTTTATAACATAAAAATTATTTTACGTAGAAATTAATTAATGTTATTTAGAATATGAAACACGACATCATTTGAAGAACTATGATCAGCATATTTCACACAAAGTTTTATAACTTTAAACAAAAATGTTGCAATATTACAGTTTTTTAGTCGTTCTCATAATAGAAGCAGGACAACCAAAACTAACTTTTATGCTTTAAAATCAAGCATTTAACTTTATTGCAATAATTTTTTTTGAATTTAACGTCGTAAAAATAAATCTGTTATGCAACTCAAACAACTCGTTGAAAATGTGTATTTTTGTGAACACAAGTACGCCATATTTGGCGCTGCACCGCATTTGCCACTTTCCCCCGAAAAGCAGCGTCAAAGTAACTTTTTATTTTTCTTCAATTTAAATTCATAGTTTTTCACTAATCAGTAAAACTTGAACTTATAACGATTTATAGAGTTGAGTTGCGTAAAATATAACGTGGATCAATAAAAATCTGTTTCACTAGAATCTTGGTTTAAACTGTGAGCCTATGTTATTATAATTTGTATATGATATACAATTTGCTACATGACATGTAGATATTATTGGGTGAGAATATTATATTATACTTTGAAAAATGAACATACTTTCAAATAAAAGAATTTTTTACATCCAACGTTATAACTCTGTTTGGCGTTCAACGGGGTAAACACTCAGGCGGAAATATTATATATAGTTTATATTAAGTGTGAAGTATCATATATAATAATTATTTGTTCCATATAAAAATTTTATAATACAAATGAATATTATATATATAATACTTCATACTATACATAAACTATATATAATATTTCCGCCTGGGCAAGATCCTTATATTGACACCCCTCCTTTGTATAATGATTATTCAAAAACTTCACAACATTTATTGTTTATTCACACTATAGAAGAAACATGCGCGCTGTGCGCGCGATTGTTGTTTTTTTGTCATGCTCAATTAATTTTTTTATTAAAATATAAAATTAATGTTAATACTAAATTTTTGTATTTCGTAGTCTCTATTATCTAAAATATTAGAAAAGAGAAGCAAGCACAATATTTTTGATAATTGAAGGGTAGTATTTCAACACAACATGTAATATATTTTTGAAAAGTAGGTTATTGGTTCAGAAAAAAAAATGATTTTCACATATTCTGATGAAAGAATTTTTTAGAGGCTCATTTTTCAATATTTTTTATATGACAACAGCTGGAAAGTTTTGGAGCGGCAAAAACATTCTTACTTTTTTTATTGGAAATGGGATTTTTCATCACCGTCCAAAGCTTTTTTTTCACGTCCAAACGTGCGACTCAAGCAAAAAAAACTCATCTTTCCATTTTCTTGAAATCCAGAAATATTTTGTTAATCAAAACTATTCAAAATTGAAAATTAAATTTTTTGTCAATGTCCAAAGTTGAAAGAAAGTTCCCCTAAAAAGAAAAAGTTTTCGCTAAATTTTCTAGGAACCTAATAACTTTTTGTTGATGAAAATGTTTAGATTAACTTTAGAATCAATATATAATATTTTTGAATAACATCTACACAATAAAAGCGTTGCTTTTTTGGTCAAGAGTACCAATTTCCGGCAAAAAATACTAACAAAAACCTATAATTGTTCAAGTATTTTAAATATTCTCAGAAATCTAATCATTTTTATTAAGAATAGCAATTTTAGAAGGAAAAGGCAAACATAACATAACAAAAAATTATTCAATATTGTAAATCTTCCATCAAACCTAATAATTTTTGTTGAAAATAACCGATTTCCAGTGAAAAATGTTAACATAACCTGAATTTTTTTTTAAATTGTACATCTTTTTTCAAATCTGCATTGATCACCGATTAGAAATGCGAGCATAACCTGAAACTGTTGAACAAAATTTTTGTCTTCTTTGAAATCCAATGATTTTTTTTAAAGTACCAATTTCTAGTATAAAACGCTAACAAAACAAAAACTTGTACAAAAATTGTAAATTTAATACTGCAATGACAATCGGAAGAATCGTGACTATCTGAAAAATCTTATGATTTTTTTTAATTTAAAATACTAATTTGCAACGAAAACCAGTAACATAATTTCACAAAAAATTGTTTTAAATTGTAAATAGTCCTCGAAGTTTCAGGATTTTTGTTTAAAATAACCGAAATTCAGTTTAAAACGCGCCAGAATAACCCAAAGTTGTAAACAAGTTGTTAATCTTCTTTGAAATATATATTTTTACATTCTCATTCTAATGAGAAGGTATTGGTTTTATGTAAAATTTGATATAGTCGGTTTTCATCAAATCTCCACGTTTTGAGACCCCCTGAGCCAGAAAAAACGGTTTTTACCAAGGTGTCTGTCTGTAGTCTGTCTGTCTGTCTGTAGCCACGATAACTTTCGAAAAAATGATCAGATTTGATTGAGCTTTGGCACACTTTTTTATGACCTGAAAATAAAGAACGAGTTCGTTAACCTGCTGTTTTGGATGAAAATTCAAAAAGTGAGCACATTTTGAAAATTTTTGAGACCACTTTTTTTGAAAATTTAAAAATTCTATGTATGGCTATTAGTAGTACGCAAAATGACGAACAAAATATTTTAATGACTTTTCGTGATAAAAAAAAAAATTACTGGAGTTATAGTATTTTCAAAATTCCAAAAAACAAAGGAAAATGTAAATTTAAAGCCGAAAAACGCACGATGTGAAAAAAGTCAAGAGGAGAAAAACGTTGCTTTTCGAACACCCTATAATATTTTCATAACAACTTTTTGAATGTTTTGAAAAATAAAAAATTCAAATTTTGATCGCACAAAAAAATAATGAAAAATCTGCCCGCTTCGCGGGCACTTTCTCATGGCGCGCTTCGCGCGCGGCTCGCTTCGCTCGCAAGTTTGAGCGCGCCTAGGGAGCGCGACTGTTGGATCTCGCGCTTCGCGCTCGATCATATATTTATCTCGCGCTTCGCGCTCGATTATGTATTCACCTCGCGCTACGCGCTCGGGCGTATTTGCATCGCGCTTTACGCTCGGCTCCTCTAGATTTTTGAACTTCGTGTTCGACTTCGATGAAAAGAAAAAGTTTGTTTGCAAGTATTATAAAATTATCAAAACCTCTACATATTAAGTGATTGTTAAATTTGTTTTTATTTTAGACTGAAAAGTAACTTTATTTACTCAAGGTTCTATCGACCTTAAGGAACACATTCTCATCCAGACACTCGCGCTTCGCGCTCGATATTTGATTTGAAAATCATTTGAACCTTGCGTTTCACGCTCGGTTCTGTGCACCGTATGATATTAACAAAAAAGTTTGAGCGCACTTATGGCGTGCGATTTGGTAAATACACTGAGCGCGCACTTTGTGCTTCGTGTTATATGTTCTTCATATACAAATTACTAAATTGGTGTTTGATTTCAAATGAAAAGTAATTATATAATTCAGGCGACAAATATTATTAGTTAACATTTTATTTTAGCTTGTGCCGTTTATCAAAAAAGTTAATTTTTTCATTTTTAATATATTCTTACCACAAACATTGATTACGGGTTTGTAAGTCTTTTTTGAATGCACAATTTTTGTTCATTTACATGTTTTCGTACCTTGCATTGTGACAATAAATTTGTACCTCTTCCTTGGATGAACAAATTTTGTTTCGGTCATTTTTTCGTAGCTGGTAATATTAGTCTGAAAATTTGATTTTTCTATTTTCAATGCTGTTTTTTACGAATAAAACAAAAACTGCGCGTCATATCAAAAAGTGAATGATAAGAAATTTGTAGATCTTTTTTAGGTGCACAATTTTGGTGATATGATCTTTTCAGGTATCTTGCATAGTTTGACAGCAAAATGGCTTTTTTGATTTTTCATTAATTTTTTGTGCGATCAAAATTTGAATTTTTTATTTTTCAAAAAATTCAAAACGTTGTTATGAAAATATTATAGGGTGTTCAAAAAGCAACGTTTTTCTCCTCTTGACTTTTTTTCATATCGTGCGTTTTTCGGCTGAAAATGTTCATTTTCGTTTGTTTTTTGGTATTTTAAAAATGCCATAACTCCAGTAATTTTTTTTATCACGAAAAGTCATAAGAATATTTTGTTCGTCATTTTGCGTACTACTAATAACCGTACATAGAATTTTCAAATCTTCCAAAAAAGTGGTCTCAAAAATTTTCAAAATGTGCTCAATTTTTGGATTTTCATCCAAAATAGCTGGTTAACGAATTCGTTCTCTATTTTTCGGCCATAAAAAGTGTGCCAAAGCTCAATCAAATCTGATCATTTTTTCGAAAGTTATCGTGGCTACAGGCAGACAGACAGACTACAGACAGACACCTTGGTAAAAATCGTTTTTTCTAGCTCAGGGGGTCTCAAAACGTGGAGATTTGATGAAAACCGACTATGTCAAATTTTACATAAAACCAATACCTTCTCATTAGAATGAGAATGTAGAAATCAAAAATTCCATTTTGCGAAAAGATCATTCCACCGAAATTGTGCACCCAAAAAAGATCTACAAATTTCTCAGCATTCACTGTTTGATATGACGCGTAGTTTTTGTTTTATTCGTAAAAAACAGCATTGAAAATAGAAAAATCAAATTTTTAGACGAATAAGATGAGCCACGAAAAAAATGACAAGAACAACATTTGTTCATTCAAGGAAGAGGTACAAATTTGTTGTAAATCATGTTTCGATAGGATGCGTAGTTTTTGTTTTATTCGTGAAAATAACATTGACATTAAAAAAAATCAAATTTTTTAAAAAAACAATGCAAGGTACGAAAACAGATAAATGAACAAAAATTGTGCATTCAAAAAAGATTTACAAACTTGTAATAAATTTTTGTTGTAAGAATATATTCAAAATGAAAAAATTAACTTTTTTGAAAAACGGCACAAGCTAAAATAAAATTTTAATGAATAAAATTTGTCGCCTGAATTATATCATTATTTTTCATTTGAAATCAAATACAAATTTAGTAATTTTTATATGAAGAACATATAACGCGAAGCACAAAGTGCACGCTCAGTGTATTTACCAAATCGCACGTCGTAAGTGCGTTCAAACTTTTTTGTTTCTATCATACGGTGCACAGAACCGAGCGTTGAACGCAAGGTTCAAATGATTTTCAAATCAAATATCGAGCGCGAAGCGCTAGTGTCTGGATGAGAATGTGTTACTTAAGGTCGATAGAACCTTGAGTAAATAAAGTTCCTTTTCAGTCTAAAATAAAAACAAATTTAACAATCACCTAATATGTAGAGGTTTTGATAATTTTATAATATTTGCAAACAAACTTTTTCTTTTCATCGAAGTCGAACACGAAGTTGAAAAATCTAGAGCAACCGAGCCTAAAGCGCGATGCAGATACGCCCGAGCGTGTAGCGCGAGGTGAATACATAATCGAGCGCGAAGCGCGAGATAAAGATATGATCAAGCGCGAAGCGCGAGATCCAACAGTTGCGCGCCCGAGGCGCGCTCAAACTTGCGAGCGAAGCGAGCCGCGCGCGATGAGAATGTGCCCGCACAGCGGGCACATTTTTTTTTATTAAAAAGACCATATTCCGATGAAATACAAAATAAAAATCCAGAATTAAAAAAAAAATGTTCAATTAATAATTATTTTTTTTTAAATGCCACTTTCCTATGTATAATTCCAACTTAACCTGAAATTTTTTAAAACAAAGTATGAATATTCTTTGAAATTTAATTATTTTGTAATAAAACTTGTAACTCTCGACGAAAAACACTAACATGTTCCGCAATTGTACAAGCCTGTAAATTTTATTATTTCCAAGAAAACTCATTGGATATAAATCTGATGAATTTTTGTTTATGAATGCAAATTTCAGGTGAAATACACCAAAATAATCTAAATATGTTGAAAACTTGTAAATATTCTTTGAAAGCTGATCATTTTCGTTTAACAATACTATATATATATATATATATACCATTAAACCATTTCCCTTTCAGGGTAGGCGTGACACTACCCGATTCGGGTAGTGTTTCTAGGTTTTTCTTGTAGTTATAAATAATTACAAGTGTGGGCTCACCACACCCACGATGTGCCAACAGCACTCATGTCAGTATTCTTGAATGGTCACCCATCCAAGTACTAACCGCGTCCAACGCTGCTTAACTTCAGTGATCTGACGAGAACTCGGTTTTTCAGCGTGGTATGGCCGTTGGCACTATAATAATACCTAACCTACATTTGTTGAAAATGGAGAATCATAATGATGAATTTTATATTTAAACTATTTACTACTATTTACTGACATAAAAAATGCACAAGGCATAAGATCTTCTATGATTTTTCTTATTGAAAGTGATTATTTGTGAATTAAATTTGTCCAATTTCAACTGAAGGATATAAAACAACTTCAAATAATAAGAAGGTTTTCAAGAACAATGATTGCGATATTTTCGAGACAAATCATTACATATATTTTTTTGATAAATTGATGAAAATTGTTATCTTGACCTCAGAATTTATATATATTTTTCTGTGACAAAAACAAAAATTAATTTTTCAAACAACAAAAAAATAAATAAAGTAAGCTTCAAACCCCTTGAGAAGCTTAAAAAATTATTTAAAAAATATATAGATCGAGGGGCGGAGACTGGAAGCTCTGTAACTTGGCAAGTTTAGCTCCGATCGACTTAAAATTTTGAGGGAACATTTTGAGATGTTATTATTATTATTACCAATTAGCGATTCGAACTCGAAAGTTCATCGCCTCATCTACCCGAAACCGCCACGCATGTCTATCCTGTGCATCCTCCATCCAGTTTAAGTAATCATGTCCTAGTTCATTTAGATCATCCCTTACATTTTTCTCCCATCTGTTTCTCGGTCTGCCTAGAGGTCTCTTACCAGTCGGTTTCCCTCTTAAAACTTGCGCCACTGTTCTCTCATTGCCCATTCTTGCTACATGCCCCACCCATCTTAATTTACGCGCTTTCATTACTCTATTAATATTTGCTGACCCGTAGAGAGCGTGCAGCTCATCATTATGCAGTTTCCTCCATTCACCAGTCTCTTCGTCCCTCTTTGGACCATAGATTTTTTTAAGTACTTTATTTTCAAAAACTCTAAACCTATTCTCCTCTCCTTTCGTCAGCGCCCACGTTTTACAGCCGTACATAACGACCGGCATTATTATTGTTTTGTAAATTCTTACTTTGATGTTTCTAGATAGCAATTGCGATTTTAGTAGTGTGTTTGCTGCATAGTAGCACCCATTGCCAGCGTGCAGCCGTGCGTTGATTTCCGTTTTAATATTATTTTTGCTAGTTATAATAGATTCGAGGTATTTAAACTCGTCAATCCTTTCGAATTTCATATTTCCGGCCGTAAGATCCCCGCCTACATTACTTTGTTCGGATCTGACGACGGTCATATATTTTGTCTTTGATTCGCTAACTTCCAAAACAATATCTTTGGCTTTTGTGATCAAGATTTCTGCGTTTTTAGCTACGGTTTCTTTATCATCCCCTAGTAAGTTGAGACCATCCGCATACCCAAGAATTTGTATTATCCCATTGAGGGTAGCACCGGTCGGATTCACTTGTACTTGTCTGACCACATATTCTAAAACTAAGTTGAAAAGGATGCACGAAAGTGCATCGCCCTGTTTCAGGCCATCGCGGATCGAAAACTCTTCCAATAACTTCCGTTTGCATGTATTCTACCCCTACTGCCGCTTAAGCAAATTTCCATAAGTCTAACTAATTTTCTTTGTACACCCAAGAACTCTAGGATCCAGTACATTCGTGCGCGTATAATAGAGTCGTAAGCTTTTTTGAAATCGACAAATAGCTGATGCACTACTTCATTAAATTCCCATTTCTTTTCTAACAGTTGTCTAATTGTAAACATTTGATCGCTTGTAGATCGGTTTGGGCGGAATCCACACTGGTAATCCCCAATGATTTCCTCGGCAGAAGGAGTTATTTTACTTAAGATTACATTGGATAGGATCTTATAACATGAAGGCACAAGTGAAATTCCCCGATAGTTGTTACAGTTAGTTTTATCGCCTTTTTTAAAGATGGGAATAATGATAGAGGTATTCCATTCTTCCGGCATGCGTTCTGTTTTCCAAACTGCGCGTGTTAATTTACAAATTTGCCTTGTGAGGCAAGGGCCTCCATTTTTTATCAGTTCTGACGGTAGGTCGTCGATGCCGGCGGCTTTGTTATTTTTTAACTTCTTTATGGCCATTTCTATTTCTATATCAGTAGGATCATCAATTAATAGATCAACAGTGTGGATTTCACCGAGATTACCTTCAACGGAGGCTTCGCGTAAATCTAATAACTTATCGAAATAGTTTTTCCATAAATTCAGTCTCTCTGTCGCATCGGCTTCTAGATTGCCATTTTCGTCCCTCATTACTTCCGTTCTACTTTGAAAGCCTTTCCTTATAAAATTGATTCCCCTGTATATCTCACGCGGGTTATTTTGTTTATTATGCGTTTCTATTGCTAGTATTTTATTCTTTTCGGACTCCCTTTTCTTGGATCTATAAAGCCTATTTGTACTTCTACTAATCTCAAGATACTTCTTATGTGTTTGATCGCACTTATTTTGTAAAGTAATTAGTTTGGCCTTCCGACGTTTTTCAAACCAAAGTTCGCACTCTTCGTCAAACCATGGTTTGCTTTTGTTTACTTTCTTTAAACCTATAGTAAGTTTCGCGGCTGTCTTTATCGCCTTTTTCATATTGCTCCACAGGGTTTCCGAGTCCTCCACGTAATTATCATTATCGTCTCTCTGTTCTTGGAGAACGTCGAAACTATTAGAGATCTCACCTTGATAATTTAATATAAAACGAACTGTTGGCTCTGTGCGGCTTGTTTTCTTACTTAACGCTAGCCTAGATCTTAGTTTTACCATCACGAGAAAGTGGTCTGAATTTAAATCCGCTCCCCTGTACGATCTTATATCGAGAATGTTTGTATGACGTCTTCTGTCAATTAGAACGTGATCAATATGATTGCGAGTGTCACCATCTGGTGATGCCCAGGTGGCCTTATGTATATTTTTATGCTTGTAAAATGTGCTTTTGACAACAAGGTTCTTTGAAGCTGCAAAGTTTATTACTCTAGTCCCATTATCATTACTGACGTCATGCAAACTTTCCGACCCTATTGTAGGCCTATACATTGGTTCTTTTCCAATTTTCGCGTTGAAATCTCCCAATACTATTTTTGCGTCATACGTTGAGAACTTGTCAAAAACCTGTTCGATTGTTTCGTAAGAAAGATCCTTAGTATCTTCGTCTTTGTCCTCGGTGGGGCAGTGCACGTTGATCAACACCTGTTTGCTGAAATTAACCTTTAGTACAATGTATGATAACCGATCGTTAATGAATTGCATGTCGATAACCGCTTGCGAAATTCGTTTATTAATGAGAAAACCGGTCCCCAGTCTGTGCCCCTTAGCTGCCCCATAGTGAAAAGTATAGTTATCCTTAGAAATTGACGCGAAATCGCCCGGCCAGCAGGTTTCTTGAAGTGCTATTAAGTCAGTATCGTATTTGATTGCTATCTCAATGAGTTCGCTAAATCCGTCAGTATTTAGACTACGCGCGTTCAGAGTTCCCGCCCTTAGATATTTTACGGTAGTTTTTTGTTGTTGCAAGTTAGCCATGATAATTTCGTGGAAATCCGCACGTTAGGATCCTATTCCGATCGTAGGTGAGTCCACTGTCCCAGAAGTGATAACCCCCATACCTCCCTAGGTCTAAGTATGGGAGCTTTCCGACTCTGACAAGGACCATGTCAACTTGTCGTCAGACACATTACAGTTTCATCCTCGTACCCTAACGTCCCCCTGCAAGGCAGCGCGCCTACTGGCATCAATACCCCTTTGGCCCTGTGCAGGCGAATCATTCCACACATCCCTTGCGGGCAGTGTCATCGCTGCGGGGTCCAATGGGGCAGCAGGATTTTTCCCTTACAAGATTTTTAGTTTTGGTTCGGGTAGAGTTTCTAGGTGGATACACGCTGCACCTCGGCTTGCCAGAACCCACCCATTGCGTATGAACGCGAATGGGTGAGTTCCCCCAAGCCATGGTTGTCATGTACCCATTTTCTACCAGTGCTGGGCTCACCACACTCACGACTGGTTCCTATCGGTTGACCGCGACTGCTTATTCTTGTATTCGCAGCTAACCTTAGGGGCTGTTCAGCCTCACGGGTCGTTCCTCTATCCGCAACCTGAGGACGCGCTACGTAGTGGTGACAGGAAACCCACCGAGCAGTTTGAGATGTTATACTACAAGAAAATTAAGAGAGAAAAAAATCGATTTTTTTTACCCTTCAGACTTTCCCCCCCCCCACCCCGGGTAATAATATAATATTAATAAATAAATAAATTTAAATGTTTTGTTTTTTAAATTTAACTGTTAATTAGAAGTAAAGTAAAAGCTGCGTCTCCGACTTTAAGGGGGGGGGGGGCTTAAAGTCGGAGACGCTCATTTCGCAATGGCTAGTTTTAGGATGCACTATACTCCTACCGAAAAAAGGCAACTTGTCTAACCCAGATAATAACAGGCCAATAACTTGTTTGAACACACTGTATAAGATATCTTTACAGCCGCCCTGAACAGCAGAATTGTTCGATGAATTGAGCCTGTGTGGCAAGATATGTATGAACAACGTGGCGCGAAAAAAAGGTGTAGCAGGGTGTCCAGAGAACCTGCTAATTGACAGGTGTGACTGTAAATACGCTCTTGCCCATCCACAGATAGTGAGGTGCAGAGAGAGATTGATCCCTGTTTGGAAAACTAGATTTACTATCTCACCTAGAAATGATCGTGTGACAACGAACAACGTCACCTTCCAGAGGGGCGTCTTTCAGGGTGATACCATAAGCTCTTTGCTTTTTTGCATCATACTTCTGCCTCCATCTCTCGCACTACGAAATTCTTGTGGATACCTCTGTGGTAACGCTAATCAGCGCGAGCATAAGGTCACTCATGTATTTGATATGGATGACCTGAAGAACTACGCCTATGGTGAAAACAAACTTCAAACTGCTATAAATATCGTCAAGAAGTACACAGGAGAGATTCGGCTGGACTTTGGATTGGACAAGTGTGCCAAAATTATTCTGAAGAAAGGAAAGATTACTGGCGTTCCCAAGGACCCTGAGCTTGTGGCTATAAGTGTTATTGAACATCTTAATACTGGAGAGACCTATAAATACCTGAGCGTGCCTCAAAGCCGCATTCAGGACGTAACATCCGTGAAAGATTCTCTCCGAAGCAGATAAAAGCATCTTCTTTGACAGATTTGGTCTTCCAATATGTTGGCGTTGAACGAGGTATCTGCGACTAACATGCTTGCCATCTCGGTTCTACTCTACTCGTTTAGGGCAGTTCGACAGACGAAGAACGAGCTTACGGCTCTTGATATCACCATACGTAAGATCATGCATATACATAAAAGTTTGCATATCAATTCGTCAGTTCCGCGATTATACATTTCACGCCACAAAGGCGGATGCGGACTTCTGAATCTCCAGTGTCTTCATAACCAAGTTGTTCTAAGTACAGCTTACATCGTTGCGAATGGCAGCGATCCTCTCCTAAAAATGGAGAGGAACCACGAGATGATTGGTGGAGAAGCATTAGTCCATCTAGATGCTTCACTTCTAAAAGCCGAAATGAAGAAAGCACAGGTTGAAAAATTTCACCAACAGCTACTCGACAAGAAAATGCACGTAAGGAGCAAACTTTTGCTTTTCTCAGACCATCAGGGCATAGTTGAGGTATGGAGGGTTTTATTTTCGCATGCCAGGATTGCCAGGATTGTTTCGGGCTAGAATGAAGGTAGGAATCAGAAGATTATTTATCATAGCATGCTACCCCCCCCCCCCAGTTGATAGTGATCCGAGAGAAGCCAAAGACGCCTTCTGGTACACTTTAAATGATACAATAAGTACTTACGGTCAAGGTGAAAGAATAATTCTGCTAGGAGATATGTACGGATGGGTCGGCGTCCAACGTCCGGATACAGATACAGAAAGAGTGCTAGATAAGTTTGGGGATCCAACAAGGAAAAATTATAACGGGAAGAAATTAGTTAGCTTATGCTTAGAAAAGGGCCTACGCATGACAAATACTTGGTTTCGACATAACATGATCCACACGTACACCTGGTGTAAAGGAAATAACCGCAGTATAATGGACTTCGTTATTGCGGATGAAAGACTAGGAGAACTAGTAAAAGATACAAGAGTCATGACGGGTTCTGAATGCAATACTGATCATTACCTCCTAGTCTCCAAAATAAACTGAGGGCGAGGATGGAGGAGAAAGAAAAAAAAACACGAATCAAGATTGAAAATTTACAGAAACCAAAAGTGCGAATAGATTTTGAGAATAAGACAAACGAACGTATAGATAAGGCAACTTGGGAGGAGGCGCTTAGAAGCAATAAAGATATAGATGGTGCTTGGACTATGTTACATAATATCATTGTTAAAACTGCGACAAAGGTGTGTGTTAAAGATAAAATCAGAACAGAAGAAAAAAGAAAATACAAAAAGACTTTGGAGGAACCATAAAACTATTATTTAAAGAGATGAAGGAAAGTAAAAGTACAGAGTTTGTCAGCATGAGGAACAGCAGAGGTGAAATGCTATATGATACAAACGGGATAGTAAACGCTTTGAAAGACTCTTCTAAAGAATTATTAAGAGGTTAAGATATAGGGCAACACAACTGTGACATAGAACATAATGCATTAGAAAACCCAATTGAAAAAGTCTGTGTCACTGAGTTTAGAGATATAATTAAGAACTTAAAAAACGGTAAGGCTGCTGGTGTAGACAGTAGTAGCGGTGAAATGCTCTCATACGGCGGTGAGTACATACCTTATAGATTGTGCGGATTGATTAATTTATGTATCGAGATGGAAGAAGTCCCAGACGATTGGAGAAAAGCGATTACACTGCCCTACATGAGTTTTGCGAATAAGATGGCACCTAGTGTTTCCGAATGGATTTTCCGTGCTTAACACGAATCTGGGCTCAAAAACTTCCCATCACGTCACGTTCTTGAGAAAATAGAGGGTGAAACCCCCAAAAACGGCTTTTTTAGCCATTTTTGAACAGTTTTAGAGCTGAATCGTGACGTGCTACAAGCTTCGCTAATATCAGAAATTGAAGGCTGAAACAAGCCCTTTCAAATGAGCCGTATGCCAAATTAATCCCATTCGCCCTTAGAGCTGGGGGTGTGTTTTTGTCTAGGAGTAAAGGAAGAAAATGAAAACAGAAAGGATTTAAACATACTTACAACTCCACCCCTAGACAAAAACAAACTCCACCCCCCCGTTCTAAGAGCGCATGCGAATAATTTGGCATACGGCTCAATTGAAAGGGCTTGTTTCATCCTTTAATTTCTGATATTATCGAAGTTTGTAGCACGTCATGGTTCAGCTCTACAATTTTTCAAAAATGGCTAAAAACGCCATTTTCAGGGGTTTCAACCCCTATTTTCTCAAGCAACTGCAATAATTACAGATGTATCAGCTTATTAAGTACCGTAAGTAAAATATACTCAAAAATACTTATTCGTAGGGTAATGAAAATTACAGAAGAAAATATATGGGAAGTCCAAAGTGAATTTATGCCAGGAAGATCATGTACAGATCAAATATTTAGCTTAAGAAAGATCACGGAAAAAAGTTTGAGAGTAGGAAAGAAAGTGTTCTGTGCATTTCTTGACCTAGAAAAAGCATTTGACAAGGTAAACAGAAGTAAACTTTGGGAAGTCCTTAAAGAGTATGGAAGGAATGGATGGCTCCTACAAGCAATAAAAACAATATATGTATACAGGTAGTAAAGCGAGTCTAAGGGTTAATGGGAAACTTAGTGACTGGTTCCATATTATGCAAGGCGTGAAAGAAGGATGCGTTATTTCCACATGGCTATTTATCATATTTATGGATAAGTGTCTAAGAATGGCCCTCTTCGACGAAGAAGGTATAGATCTCTGAACAGTGAGGGTACGTGGGTTAGCTTTCGCAGATGACAAGATTGTTATGGGCAGAATAAATCGAGGACTTGCAAAGAATATTGAATAAACTTAATACAATCATGAAGAACATGGTCCTCAAAATTGATGTAAATAAAACAAAAATCATGGTGTTTGAAGGAAAATGTGAGAAAACAATGTGCTATATTGTCCTAAATGATGAAAGATTAGAACAAGTTGATAAGTACGTATATCTGGGTAGCCTATTCACTAGCGATGGAAAAAAAGATGGGGAGTTAGAAAGGCGCATAAATGAGAATTAGAAGGTTATCGGTAGAGCAGCGTCCATTCTCAGAAGTTAAAACATATCAGAAAAAGCTAAAATGGCCATACATAATTCTATATTTGTACCGACTGTCCTACACGGTTGTGAGACATGGACCTGTCAAGAAAAGGGCAGGAGTAAAATTAACTCTATTGGCATGAAAGCTCTGCGCACAATATGCGAAAAAACACTGATGGACAAAGTCCGAAACGAAATAATCCTCAAAGAATGTGGCACAGGAGAGACACTAGTTGACATATGAG
Source organism: Andricus curvator (assembly GCA_932195095.1). NCBI lineage: Eukaryota > Metazoa > Arthropoda > Insecta > Hymenoptera > Cynipidae > Andricus > Andricus curvator. Next base: position 81,912 of record CAKNYM010052962.1, on the reverse strand, counting down.
AAAGAAATCAGTTAGGATGGTTCGGAAATATTGTATACCATTAAGCCATTTCCCTTTCAGGGTAGGCGTGACACTACACGATTCGGGTAGTGTTTCTAGGTGGATAGTTTTCTTGTAGTTATAATAACTACAAGTTTGGGCTCACCACACCCATAATATGCCAACAGCACGCAATATATTATCGAATGTTCACCCATCCAAGTACTAACCGCGCCCAACGCTGCTTAACTTCAGTGATCTGACGAAAACTGTTTTTTTCAGCGTGGCATGGCCGTTGAAAGAATGAAATATGAACGACTGACTAAACAAGTCTATAAAGGTTAAGTAAGTGGCAGAATACCCAGAGGTAGACCGCCGAAAGAATGGTTAGAGTATGTAAATGAGACATTAATACGAAGTTACATAAGAAGTCATAGAAACACGAGAGCTTGCATGAAAATATGCATGGACGTGAAGGAAGCTGGAGTAGTATGCCAGGACAGAAAAGTGTGGCGGCAAATAGTTTGTAAACAGAGTGACAATAGAGTGAATGACGCCTGAAACAAAGACCTTGGATACTAAATGGGCCCAAGTGGGGAACCACACATAACAATTTTGTGAGGCTCTTCCCTTGGGGTGATCGCTAGAGAGATTAATCAGCAACCTGGGTCGGAGCAGTGTTGCGGAACGAACGTGTCATATAAATAAATAACACGAGAATTCTAGATCAATCTAAAAAATCTATACCTCCTACCTCACATTACTCCTTTCCTCACCCAGCAAGTCACGCCTACTCCGAAAGGGAAATGGCCTAATGGTATAATAATAAAAAATAATAATACGATATCTAGTGTATTTTTTCCCTTCTTCATGACGCATTAAACGACTTATTGTGGACACTTTTATGACTCACCAGTACCGATTTATGAATTTAAAAAGATATTGTTTATTCAGTTTATATGAGAAATTTTTTTTGAGATTAAAAATAAGACAATACGATATCTAGTCTATTTGACCTATTGTCGAACCTTTCATGACCCACCAGTACCAACTGATGAAGTAACAAAAAAATGTGCATATTCTGTTTGTATTATAAAAACTTCGTTCATTTCAGGAATACTATAGTACTTTATCTTCTATGACCTCTTATCATCAGGCAATACCATTGTATAAATTTTGAAAAAATATATTGTTTATCTTGTTAATATGAGGAAAATTTTTTTAATATTGGGAATACGATAGGAATGCATATGACAGATTTGTTCACGTCTTCGAGACGCATCGATTGCCCCATTGAAAAAACTTTTATGACCTATCATAACCTACCAATATCGTTTTGAAACTTCTTAACAAATTATTTACTTTGTTCTTAAGAGAATTTTTTCTTGAATTGGGAATATAAGAGTATTCTATTTGATGTAATTGTTCGCGTCTTCGAGATGTGTAAATTGAACTATCAATTAACTTTTAATGATAATTCTTGATCAACCAATAGCTACTGAGAAAGTTTGCAAAACAATTCACACATGTTATGTGAAAAAAAACTTTTTTAAAAATTTGAATTATAAAACTACCGTATGTTAAAAAGTTGTACATTGGCACAGAACACATCGATTAAAATTTTTGCTGGAATCGTAACAAAAAAATTTATTATCTTAAAACCTTCAAAAAACCTTAGAAAGCTTCGAAATTTTATTTAAAAATCTTGAAAAATCTACATTTTATTTGATATTTTTTGAAACGTTCGAAAAATTTTAATTATTCGAGAATCATTTCAAAACTTCTAAAACTTCGAATAATTGTTATTTTCGAGGTTTAGTGAGGGACGATACTGGGACCCATAGTGAATCTATTAGGACATATTTATATCCAGAAAGTAACCAGAAGTAGGTATATTTCGAAATTATAAAACGGGTGCTTATGGCATTCGCCAAGTTTGGATGGGGTTTTCTCTACAAAAGATTTTTCGAAGATCCAAGTTCAAAAATATATTCTAAGTTTTTGTCCATAATTTCATTTTCCTCATCTCTTTGGAATTGTGAAAAAGTTTACAAATTATAGTGTGTTACCAAAATATACAGAACGGAATTATTTCTCAGTAGTAAAAAAACACATTCACAATTAAAATGTTCTCTTTTATCAATAATGTTCAGAGACATTCAGAAATAAATTTTATCAAGTGGTTATAAATAGAATTCTTTTGTTCCTTATTTGGAAATAACGAGTCATAAAATTATCGAAGATTCAAAAGAGCAAATTGAAATCATCCCCTTAAAGTCATCTTCACGCAGTATGCAACCAATCAGGTAGTCAACAACAATGACTGCGAGAATTTCGACAATTTCGTTACACCTATTTTTTTTTAGATAGGAATTATGAATTTTCTTACAATGTTTCAGATTGCTCCAGTAAAGGCGGGCAGTTCTCAACCGAGGATCCAACTCCTGTTGTTGTTTCTAGGGTGTACACTATTTTACAAAAAAGCAATAAAGATCTTCAATATAAGGACCATAATAATAAATTACATAGACTCCGAGGTAGAGTAACTTTCGTAGAAAGGGATAACATCATCCTTGGAAGGGACGTCAATACTGTTATTTTTCCCCTATTTGATAAAGACGGCCATATGATTGTAATAGAGTGCGGAGAGAAGAAGAAAATTACAGATAATCAGAAATGGTATTATGGTATATACAGAAATTTTATACTTGCGGCAGATCATCAAATTATTCGATACAGAACCCGCTGCGAAAGATTCTGAGATTAAAGTGAAATTTTGTTTGTGACTCGAAGGTGGATCAAAATGTTGCAAACAACTGGAATTACATGAAAAAGTAAATGTATTATTTTTCTCCAGGTAATAGTCATTTCAAATGATCAATTATCTGCTTTTCTAATAAAAAATTGTATTTTACAACGAGGAAAGTATGCCATTGAATGAAATAAATGTGTGAGACAAAATGTGCTTTTATTTCTTGCCCTATTGATTCAACTACAATTTTATTGAAGCATACAGTTTCACTCTATTATAGAAGAACACAATAATATTAAAAAAAAAAAAAGAATTTAATAAAAGAAGCAAAGAGTAAATTAAATTTTAAACAGTTGCATTTTTAAAGAAGCAGTTGAATTTTTAAGATAAAAAGAAGCATTTCTTAAATATGAAAGTTGGATTTTCAACTAAGAACTTTCCCACCAAATAGATGAATTTTCAATCCTGAGGGACAATTTCTTTATTCAAGAATACGAATTTTCAACAACAAAATTAAACTTTTAAAGAAATAACGACGTTGTAACAAAATCGTTGAATTTCCAACCTACAAAGTTAAATTTTCGACCAAATAGTTGAATTAAAGAGAAAACTAAATTATCAACCAAAGTATTAAATTTACAACCAAACAGTTTAAGTTTCAAGCGTAAGGAGCAAATTTTCAAATAAAATATTTGAATTTTCAACCAAAAAGTTGAATTTTCAACCGAAAAAGATGAATTTCCACCAAATTGGTGGAATTCCGAAAGAAAAAAAGATTAAACTGCAAACCAAACCTGTTTCATTTTGAACAAAATATTTAAAGTTTCATATTCAAGAAGACAAATTTTTTAGAAGATAGTGAAATTTTAAGCACAGAAGGATGAATTTTCTATGCAGAAAGCCGAATGTTCAACAAAACAGTTAAACTTTCAAACAAAAAAGATAAATTTTCAACAAAACAGTAGAATGAGAAAAAATTGATTCACAACGAAAAAAAAAAAGTTGACATTTCAACAAAAAAACAAATCTTCAAACAGAACAGATCATTGTTAACCAAACAGTTGCACTTCTAATAAAGAAAGACACAATTTCTGCTAAAAGAGATAAATTTACATAAAAGAAAGATTTTTCATTTGAGAGAGAAAAAAAATGGCAACTAAATGGTTGAATCACCAAGCCAAAAAGACAAATTTTCTTCAAAGCTGTTGAATGTTCTACCCGAAAATAAGAATTTTCAACCAAAAAGTTCATTTTCGACCAAACAGTTGAATTTTCTACCAAAATAATAGAATTTTCAACTCAAAAAGACCAATTTTCAAAAAAGCATTTTAATTTTTAAGCCAAAAATACCAAATATTTACAAAATAGTTAAATTATCAACAAAAAAGTTCATTTTCAATCAAACAGATGAATTTTGATTTTTAACAGAAAAAAAAACTAATTTTCGACAAAAAAGTTCATCTATAACAAACAAAATGAATTTTTAAGAAAGTGGTTTAACTTTCAATCACATAATTGAATTTCAATCAAAAATATGAATTCTCAATAAAAAATTTAGTGATTGAATTTTCATTTAAAAGCAATCAATGTTTAGCAAAAAATAGAATAGTTCAATTTTTGTGGTTTAAAAAATAAATAAATAATGAAAAACAAAACGAATTTTCAACCAAATAATTAAATTTTAAACAAAACAAAAAAATTAATTTTGAACACAGCAGTTCAACTTCAAACAAATTCGTAAAGTTTTCAAAGAAAACATACATTTTCAATGACAAATTTTGTAGTTAAATTTTCAACTAAAAACAATCAATTTTTAGATTGAAATGCATTAGCTAAACTTTGAGTTAAAAAAATATTAATTTTCAACTTGAAAAAATCGTATTTATGACAAATTACATAAGTATTTAACCAAATCGTAGAATCTATAGCCAAAAGGGATGGATTTTATACTAAAAATATAATAGTCGAGTTTCCAATTAGAAAGAATTAACCTTTAACCAAAAGTATTTTGATTTTCTTATCGAGTCATATAATTTTCATTTTGCATTTAAGCGAAAAATCGAGCAAAATCATTCATATTTTCCAAAATATTTTAGTAATTTTTCAATCCATATGCCTAATTTCCTATTTAAAACATAGTAATAAGGCGTAAACCTAAAATATAAAATCAATTAAACATTACGCTGATTTTTATTTCATTTTTTTTTGCTCCTACCTTACTAATAGTTTTTGATTTTTCTCAATGAAAAAAAAAATCTTTGGCTTCGTTTACTTCCACTGAAAAATGTAGTTCAAAATTTTCTAGTGTGTATGCCTAAAAGAGAAATTAAACAAATCCTTTTTTTAAAGACAAATTTACGTCTAATCCCCAAATTTTGGGTCGAGTAGACATAGCCAGAAATGAAACTTTAGGTCTAATAAGCCCAATTTGGTAAATAATGAAAAATATGATAAATAATGATTTTTTATTTATTTTTGTAAGCATTTATAAATTTTTCCAATTTTTCGACTTTTTTCACAAAGCTTGACCCCAAAGACAAGATTTAGGGAAAAAAGTTTGAAAAATATCTTAACACGTTACGAAAATACTACTTTCAAATAAGCTCAAGATATTTAAAAAGTGTTAATTATTTCTAGAGTTACTCCATTTTTTCGAAAACAGTGGAATTTGACGTTTTTTGCAATAGGTTTTTTTATAAAACATATATTTTTCCTTTAGCTTTAGTTTATTAGAAGTAAAATTTTGCCATCTTTCACGGTATGACAACGAACGAAATTTCATTTTGAAATTATAAAATTCAAGGCACAAGGAAACATTTTCTTCAAACTAATCAATTTTCTGCCTACATCCTATGCATTCGATTTGTACTTTTTTTTAAATGGAAGCTTTTCAAATTTTTAAGAGAATTGTGTTTGGATGCTAGATGAAGGATTTGGTTAGTTAATTTATTTAATAACAAAGTTGACATTCTTTTTTAACCTTTCAGCAGTACCATTTCTCTCAAGTTTTTCAGACTTGACAAAAAGGTCTTACGACTGTTCGAACATCATGTAGAAATAATTTTCAGTGAAAATAGATGCTATTTAACTATTCTTCAAACAATTTGTATGCATAAATGCAAAGTTTGGATATTTATTAGCGAGTAGGTGCATACTTCCAAGGATACTTGTAAAGTACTAAGTTACTAAGGATACTTTTTAAGAATAAAGTTAAATTTTTTTACGAAATCAACCAAGAATGTCTTATTGATGACTTATTGTTATAATAATTTGAAAATTTGCAGGAATTATTAATTTTTTCAACAAGCTTTGTGAACAAATTCAGAGTTTGGCTATTTTTCAACGATTAGGTTCAATTTTTCTGAAGAAATTAACTAAGAATGTCTTTCCCATGACTCTTCTTCCTGATACTTCAAAAGCTTATAAGAATGAATAATTATTACAACAATTTTTATAAACAAAGTCCGACTAATAACGAATTGTACATTGGCTATTGAAAATCACAAGTTATACACGTGTAATTAACCAATAGTTAGAGAATGCCGGATTACGTATTATGCATTAAAATTAAAATTAATATAGAGTGAATAAGGTGGAGTGAAGAAAAAGACTTTAATCAAATTTCGCTTTTCGAGAAACGTGTAATAAAAATGAATGTCTTCAATTTACGCGGTAGACGGACGCGGTGAATGGATCGACGCAGGGACGACTTGCTGAACTGCTCTGATACCAGCATTATCCCAGTTTGCAGTGACTAAATGGTGCGCATGCACACTTTGTAGTGCCAGAAACACCCAGAGCTTCTGCACGTTTCCTAACAGTCGGTATGAAATCGCACTAAAAAGCTCTTGCAACAGGATCTGTATGCAGAACGCTTCCCCAGTCGGTGCAAGAAGAAGCCGCAGACTAAGAAGAGGAATCGTCATTAAAACCAACCGCGCAGAGTAGGCATTCCCTGAGAGATGATAGCGACTTCAGAAGAAGGACCATTAACATCCAGGTTCCTTCCAAGCCCCAAGATCTGGCTGAAATGGATGACGCCCATCATGAGGATTACTCGGAGGAATCCCACCGCTGGACTATCAATTGTTCAAATTATGGTGCGGCGAGAGTTTTAGCTGATTCAAATCCATGGGTAAAACCGACGATGGATCAAAGAATCAACAGGCATTCGCTTTAACTGAACAAAAATATTGGCTGGGGCAGACAGAATGTGTCCAGTGTTTTGCGTGCGATTGATTACATAATATCTGGTAAGCCGCTTATGGAAAGGGTACGAAAGTTCCCCCGCAAGCTGAAGGTCTACCATCAAACACTGAAAAAGTCAAAGCCACTGGCAATCAATCCGTTTTTCTTTCAAAAAATCCGCTTAAGCCCGAGGAGGTCCAGACTTTCTTGATTGAAATTAAACAGGTAAAACACATCTTGAAAGAAGATACTAATGATATTATCCGCTTCGAAGAGCTACGTGATAACCTCATAATATCTGATCAGAAATGACCACCAATCAGGGCCGAAGAGGTAAAGAAGGCACTAAGGAACACGAAGGATTTCTCAACTGCAGGACGAGATGGTATCAAGTAATTCTGGTGGAAGAATTTTATTTTTACATACCAGCATCTGTTCCGGATCTTCACCTCATATTTAAGGTTCGAGACGCCAGTGCTGCAGTGGCTGGTTTTAGCACAGACTGTACTCCTACCGAAGAAGGGCGTCTCGTTCAACCCAAGGAACTGTAGGCCAATAACCTGCCGGAACACGCTGCATAAGATCTTTAAAGTTCTCCTAAACGACAAGATTGTTCGGACAAGTGAAAATGTGTGGGAAGAGATTTACGAACAACGTGGCTCGAAAAAAGGTGTAGCACGCTGTCGGGAGAACATACTAGTCGACGTAACAAAGGGTCATATCTCTTTTTCATCACACTTCTAATACTATCTCTCGCACTACGCAATTCCCCTAGGTACCATACGGCAAGACTAATCATCATGAGCATGAGGTCACTTATGCATGTTATATGGACGACCTAAAGATTCATGCTTCAGAAGTAAATCAGCTTCAGAATGCCTTAAGTGTCTTCAAGAGGTTGACAGAAGAGATTGGCATGGACTTTGGATTGGACAAGTGTGCCAAGATATATCTGAAGTAAGGACCAATTTCTAGCGCTCCAGAAGACCCTGAGATTGAGGATGTGAGTGCTATTTGATACTTTGGTGCAAAAGAGACCAAACTACGTGAACCCACGCTTCTCCCCACTCCTAGGTTAAGGTCCACAGATCCGTATAGTGGTGGGTGGCTTTTATCTTGGTTATACTGTTATCTTCGAATAAATTAAGAACGAAGTCTCAAAAAAACCTTATTCGGAAGGATTTTATTCCTCTCCGGGACGGCTGTGTTCGTCGATGGTTCAATTATTTCAGAACTTATGAGATACATATGAAAGTTTGGGTGGTCTAACTTTTGACTAATGAGAAATGTTGACGTGTTTAGCATTATTACTTCTTTATAAATTAATATATACGTAATTAGATGGTCGATGAATTTGAGACATTGCGTGATCTATTGAGCTCAAGATCAGTTTGAGAATACAATTATGAACCCTGTGATGATTTTGTAAAAATTATTATCGTAGCGATTCGTCCCGGTTGACGTTAGTAAAATAAAGCATATGCAATTTTGTCCACCATGTATCATTTCTTGTGCCTGGTTTTCCGTGAGTAAAACAGCATGCTTTAATAATATTGTAGTTGAATCAAATTGGTCCCACATTTGTTAATAAAATACAATGATGGTTTTCCACTAAACGTCCTTCTATGTGTTCAAAAAGCCTCATAAACGAGGGTGTGGACATAATTCCTCCACCGGAGCAAACTGAAACATCGCGAAAATGTTTTTATTGTCAAGAAATTTTCCTCATAACTTTGCTAATTTTTATCCGGTTAATAATTTTTCTCAGTTTGAAACTGGAAAAGCAGACCTTCCCGACCGTGTATTGTTGATTTTGTTGAAATGAAAACTGACGAGACTGCAGTTGAAATTATTTGCGATTTTTCGATTTATTTTTTTATTTTTCCAACTTCAACGATGTTTTTACGATATTATTCGATCTTGAACATTTTTTTCAGCACTATATTTTGAAAGTGAATTTCATGCCGCGTCAAATGAGATTAGATGAAAATTGACGAAGTTGTGTGAATTTTAGGATTTTAAATTTTTTTTGATATGTTTGCATGTACGTAGCTGACGTGAATTTGCATCAGGGCGCATCGCGAGGGATGAAAATGATAGCGACACTCAATATAGCAATGATAGCAACACTCAACTCAATGCTCCTGAGTATCTCACTCTTAGTGCGGATACTCACTCATAGTGTAGATGCACTAGTCAGTAATCAGTTATACGAACAGTTAGTTAGTTGGAGTTGCCGTCTGCAGTTTATGTTATTCGCCGGTTAAATTCTAATCCGAGCTCCGGACCTACGGGTAGGCCCGTCAACCTTCTAGACGAAACCAGCTTCCGATTTCAGTCTACTTGTCGACCTTACGTCAACACTCTGCAGGTTCAGTCTCAAGATTTCTGTAAAATCTACTCTCTACTGTCAAATCTGAAATCAAGTTCCGAGATCGTAAGTGAGATAAAAGTTCCAGTATCTGAAATCAAGTTCCGAGATCTTCCGTGAGATAGAAGTTCTAGTATCTCTTTCGCTCCACTGCCAGTGTCAAGTGCAGTTAACTTTAATCCAGTTCCAGTATCAAGTGCGGTGCATTTCAGTTAGGGATTAAATCAAGGTCTCTAAAATCTTTGAAGGGGTAAAAACAAACAAACATCCGTCTCTCTGACAGATTTATTTTCTCCTCCCAACCTAATTCCAAACTACCATAAAATTCTTCCGACCCGATTCTCCCCTGTTTGTAAATCTCTCCCTTTATCTATTCATAAATGTTTCAATAAATTTCTTTCATATATAATCTTGAATTCACTAGCAATACCATTCCCACCTTTTATGTTGTTTTCCTCAATTCCATCCTAGGATAGTGACTCATGCTCATGACTGATAATAATAATAACAATGATAGCAACACTCAACTTGCGAGTCTGGTCCGCTCGCTCTATGAACGGCTTCACACTTGGCTGCAAATACGTACAAGTACATGCAAATTTACCAAAAAATGCCTTAAATCTTGAAATTCACACAATTTCGTCAATTTCCATCCAATTTTATTCAAAAAAATTTCATTCCACGTGGTATTAAATTATATTTTAAAACATTGTTTCGAAAAAATTTCCAAGATCAAATAATATAGTCAAAACATCGTCAATCTTAAAACTAGCTGTGAATTCGATCTCGAGTGTTTCCACTTTGTTTCTATTTATAATTATACGGTGCTCATTTCACGAGCACTTTGCTTCCCTTCAGCAAATGTATTTGCTTTCTCATAGAGGAAGCATTAGTTTGGCTTTCAATAATAGACAAACCAAAGTCTTCATTTTGATCAATTTAAAAATAAAAATTTACAAAAAGTACAAAATTACAAAATAATATAGAAAAATTTTCATATACAAAGACAAATCAAACAAATCAAATTTTGTATTCGAAATGATAATTGTTCGAGCTGGAAAAGGGAAGGGAAAAGGTCTGTCGCACCCTATCCCTTTCCCAGTTTTATCATTTTTTTACCGAAATTGTCAGAATTATTCTATTTGAAAATTTATGATCAAAAAATCTTTTCTATTCTTGCGTCAACTTTGAATTATGTCGATGAATAGTATATTGTGCTACAAGTTGAAAAAGCGAGAGATTTAAAACGAGTGTGAAGTTAGCTACCCGAGCGGAGCGAGGGTGGCTATCACACGAGTTTTAAATCGTCGCTTTTTCAATGTGTGGGACACGATACTTTTTCTATAATTTGTGCAAAAGTGCTAGTTTTTGTTTACCTGTTTTTTGTGTAAAAAGAAGGCGATTTTTTGTCGATTGAAGCAACAATGACAATGGCAATTATCAAAACCATGGCAATAATATGGCAGTAATAATAAGCTGGTTCTCACAATTGAATAGTTGGCCCATAAAGTTGAGGGCTTCAAAATTTCCGATTTTTCGTGAAAAAAACCAAGCACAGTATTTTCGGAGAAACTGACGGTGTTTTTTTGCTTTTGCCAAGTGACAAAAGTACATACAAAATACACAACTCGAGACTTTTCAGGAAATTGATTTTAGATTAGGGACGACAGTCGGAAAATATAATGAAGTTGGCTGCGCACGATGCACGAGTACACCCGAGACAGCACGAACCCACCCGAAATAACATTTACTTTTGTCACTGTGCCTCACTTTTATCACTGTCCGTATACTTTTTCCACTGCATCTGTCTACTTTTGTCACTGTTGTCCGGAAAGGTCGGCACTGCGCATGCGCCACGTCATCGACCAAAAATCGATCACTTTTTACACCAAGAACAGGTGGAAAAACTGGCACTTTTTCGCGAATTATAGAAAAAAAAGTTTTTCTGTTAGAAACCGATGATTAAAATATTATAAATCACTATAACTTCGCTACTCTTTAATAAAATGTGTCAATATTGTAGGTCAATCGATTCGTCTCGAAACAAGGAATCTTTTATATTCTTGCATCAACTTTGAATTATACTGAAGAAAAAAATGTTACTATGAAAAACCGTATTTTCAAATATTATGCATTAGCATAGCTTCCTTACTCTTCAATAAAATGTATGAATATTATAGGTCAATCGATTCGTCTCGAATCAACACATCTTTTCTGTTCTTGCATCAACTTTGAATTATGTTAATGAAAAAAGTTTTACTATAAAAAACCGATTTTCAAAATATATAAATTACCATAACTTCCCTATTCTTTAATAAAATGTATTAATATTGTAGGTCAATCGATTCATTTCGAACCAAGGAACCTTTCATATTCTTGCATCAACTTTGAATTATATTGAAACAGAAGGTTTTACTATAAAAAACGTATTTTTAAATATTGTGCATTGCCATAGCTTCCTTACTCTTCAATAAAATGTATTAATATTATAGGTCAATCGATTCGTCTCGAATCAAAACATCTTTTCTGTTCTTGCATCAACTTTGAATTATGTTTATGAAAAAAGTTTCACTATAAAAATCGATTTAAAAAATATATAAATCACCATAACTTCCCTACTCTTTAATAGAATGTATCAATATTGTAGGCCAATCGATTCGTCTCGAACCAAGGAATCTTTTATATTCTTGCATCAACTTTGAATTATATTGAAGAAAAAAATGTTACTATGAAAAACCGTATTTTCAAATATTATGCACTAGCATAGCTTCCTTACTCTTCAATAAAATGTATGAATATTATAGGTCAATCGATTCGTCTCGAATCAACACATCTTTTCTGTTCTTGCATCAACTATTAATTATGTTAATGAAAAAAGTTTTACTATAAAAAAACGATTTTCAAAATATATAAATTACCATAACTTCCCTACGCTTTGATAGAATATATTGATATGATAGGTCAATCGACTCGTCTCGAACCAACGAATCTTTCATATTGTTGTATCAACTTTGAATTTTGTGAATGAAAATTTTTACTATAAAAAACCGATATTTTTAAATATTATTAAGTGCTAAAACAAATGCAACAAATATTTCAAGAAATCCTTCAGCCAGTTTCAAAATATTAGTGGGAAAAATAAGCCCTCCAAATTTCATCAATTTATCTGCAACCGTTTTCAAGTAATCGTGTTCACAAAAAAGCGTGACATCCACACACACACACACACACATGCGAAAAATTGCTTAGAACATTGTATTAGACATTTTTAAATTGACGAAGGTTCAATTAAATGAATTTGAAAATATTGGAAAATGTTACCATTACAAAGATTCCTATATGAGGAAGCAAAAATTTTAAAAAAATCGAAAAATCGCAAATACTTTCAACTGCAGTCTCGTCAGTTTTCATTTCAAAAAAATGAACAATACATGGTCGGAAAGGTCTGCTTTTCCCGTTTCAAACTGAGAAAAATTGTGAACCGGATAACAATTAGCGATATTATGAGTGGTCGTACACATGAACCTACCCAAAAACGGTTTTTGGGCATACAATGAGGTTTTGGGGGTGCATTGGAAATTTTCCCCATACTATTTTTCGTATCTTGACAAGACCTAAAACTTGTGCTAGGTCGCCATAAAAGTGACTGCAGTTATTTTTCTGTCACACAGTGATACTTTAAACATTAAATCACACAGTTTTATACACTGAAACAAAAATACTGAATCTAACGAATTAAGTTTCGTTGTTTTTTTGCCTTGAATGAATGATTTATTGGCTTCAGTTGAGTAAATATTTTTTGGAGACAAGAAAGTCATGCCTCTTCTCAAGGGAATCACTTCTTTGCTGATATTTCTTTAATACAAAGAAATATTTGTTTGAAATAAATTGGAAAATTATTAAGTCGAAAAAATGGTTATTTTGGGAGCTCAGAACATCGTTTTCTTAAATCTGTTTTTCACACCCTAAGGAATATCTTCTCTTTTTAATGAAATTGATTTATAAAAATTAAATATTGATCTGCTTCATTGGAAAAAATTGTCATTTGAATAAATAATCGAAAATTAAATAATTCAAACAAATATTTGCTCAAACAAAAGCAATACTTTTTTAAAATAAATAAATTTATATTTCGTTGAAATAAAAATGTTTTAATTTCACATTTTGGTGTATTTTGCAGTGCCAAAAACATTTGTTGGGATGGAATGTTCATGAAATCCATTCAAAGAAATAAAATTTCCCGACCACTTTTGAAATCCGTTGAAAAATTAAAAATAATTTTAAAAGTTACAAAATGACGGCAGTCTGTTCAAGTTGCAATCAATTTGGTATTCTCTTTAAATTTTTTATCATTCATAAGAATTTTAATGGAAATTTAAAAAAAATTATTAGTTCAGAATGTTTCGGTGTTATTTACAAAATTACATATTTCTAATTGTGTGATTCCTAAATTAATTCAAAAATGACTGTTAATTTATTCAAGAAATATCATTTAGCGATTATTATTATGCACTTAAATTTTCATTCCAAAAATATGATTCATCAACCTTTCTAATTCAACGCGAAATGGTGACAGATTTTCATATTCCATAATGAAAAATCAAAACAAACAAAAAGTGTAACACACTTGCCCCGACTCTGTTTTTTCATTCCCCGGTCAAAATTTTCTAATAAAAATAATAAAAATGTTATATTGGAATAACGACGAATATTTAAGGAAACTAGAAAAGAACTCGCGAAAATCAAGTATAGTTTTTTTTTAATTTGATGAAAATTGATGTCTTTTTTCTTAGAAATAATCGATTACAGATAAAAATGTTAACCTAACTTAGAACTGTTAAGAAATTGTGCATATGTTTTGAAATATGATTTTTTCAAATTATAAATATCGATTTCTAAAGAAAAGCACTCACTTAATCCATAATTGTTAGAATAGTTTAAAGCTTCTTTAAATTGTAATTATTTTTTTAAATATTTATGTTTGATGTAAAAAGTCAAAGTAACCTAAAATTGTTTTAAATTATTAATCTTTTTTGAAATCTAGTGATTTTAATATAAAAATGTCAATTCAAATAAAAAACAATAAAACTAACCCAAATTGTTTCAACTTGTAAGTAAGTAAGTAAGTATACCATTAAGCCATTTAGCGGCATATAGTAGGCGTGACTAGTGATGGGCACTGCTCGGCCTGACTGTGGTAATACCTGACCTGACCGGTAATGTCCGGTCATGACGGTAAAAGTTGGTAAAACGTGGTCAGACTCAAATATCTCCAACAGGAAAGATTTTTTTATAGAAAAAAAATGGTTTAGTTGTTAGGACATACCCTATGCTAAACTTGTACAAAAAGTTTTTCGGTTCTAAATGTTCCAGTTATTCTCAAAATAATAAAAATGTCAAAAAGCTGAGCATAGCAGACGATACTTTTGATAGTTTCACGCGAGTTTCGAGGGGAATTTGAAAATGACACTTTACAAATTGACAAATTACATTGAAAATCTGTTGCATTTATTAAGTAATATTTTAAAAATAATATTTAGTAGTGTGCTAAGTTATTTTGAATAACATTTCAATGAATATGACACTTAAATATTAAGTTAAGTACTGTGTATCGTATAGGTTATATTCCGTAAATGAAAATACTGTTTTTTTGTCTTTAAATAACATAAAATTGATATCTAATTATTATTAATTTAGATTTATGAGTAATTTTTGTAAATAATGTATTATTTGTTATTATTCGTATTGTCATTGTTCCCATTTTTAATTACAATAATTGCCTTATGGAATTTCGTCACATATAAATAATAATAAATAATCAATTATTTACACAAATTACTCATAAATCTAAATTCATAATAATTAGATATCAATGTTATTTTATTTAAAGACAAAAAAACAGTATTTTCATTTAGGGAATATAACCTATAAGATACACAGTACTTAACTTAATGTTTGAGTGACATATTCATTGAAATGATATTCAAAATAACTTAGCATACTAATAAATATTATTTAAAAAATATGACTTAGTAAATGCAAGAAATTTTCAATGTAATTGGTAAATTTGTAAAGTGTTTTTTTCAAATTCTCCTCGAAACTCGCGCGAAACTGTCAAAAGTGTCGTCTGCTATGCTCAGCTTTTTGGAATTTTTATTACTTTGAGAATAACTGGAAAATTTAGAACCGAAAAACTTTTTGTGCAAGTTTAGTATAGGGTATGACCTAACAACTAAACCACTTCTCTCTATAAAAAAACCTTTTCTCGTGGAAATATTTGGGTCTGACCGCGTTTTACCAACATTTACCGTCATGACCGGGCAGGATTGGTCATGACTGTGAAATACCGAGCAGCGCCCATCACTAGGCGTGACAATACCCGATTCGGGTAGTGTTTCTAGGTGGATAGTTTCTTGTAGTTTAATAACTAACAAGTGTGGGCCCACCACACCCACGGTGGGCCAACAGCACGCAGTATTCTCGAATGGTCACCCATCCAAGTACTAACCGCGCCCAACGCTGCTTAACTTCAGTGATCTGATGAGAACTGGTTTTTTCAGCGTGGCATGGCCGTTATATACTTGTAAATTTTATTATTTCAAACAAAAATGATTGGATTCAAATTTAATGTTTTTTGTTTTAAAATACAAATTTCTGGTGAAACTGAAAGTTTTTGCAAAATTGTAATTTTTTGTAAATTCAATAATTTATTAATAACAATAAGAATAATTTCAAAGGGAAAAGCTTAATATAATCTATAACCGTTAAAAGATTTTAAATCTTGTTCGAATTATAATGATTTTGTTTGAAAATGCCAATTTCCGATCTAAAACGCTAGCCTAATCTAAAACTGTAGAAAAATCATGAATCTTCTTTGAAATATAATGATTTTTGAATCAAAATTTCCGACGAAAAACAATAAAACATCCCGAATCGTCCAACCTTGTAAATTTTGTTATTTCAAACAAAAATAATTGGACTTGAATCTAATTAGTTTTTATTGGAAAATACCAATTCTAAGTGAAACATATCAACATATGCTAAAGTTATCGTAAATTCTAAAAATAATTTTTCAAAAATACCAATGAATTCCGCCGAAACACACTAACATAACAGAAAATGGTTTAAAATTGTAAATCTTCTTCAAAATCTAGTGATTTTTGCGTAATTCCCAAATTTGTCGTGTTGAATGCTAACATAACCTAAAATTGTTAAAATGTTGAGATTTTTTTTTCGAAATCTTTTTTATTAAAACTATCCATTTCCAAACAAAAACACCACTATCCGAAATTTTTGGAAGATTCTAAATCTTCATTAAGTTATAATGATTTTTGTTTCAGAATAAAAATTGTTGGCGTTAAATGCTAACGTGACCTGAAATTGTTCAAAAGTTATAAACCTTTACAATCTAATAATCTTTGGGCAAAAAAGTTGATTTTCTGTAAATAATGCTAATATAACCTTAAACTGTTAAAAATTTCAAATCTTGT